>JADNRX010000130.1:0-134853 GCA_015501595.1 Hymenopellis radicata
TACCTCAGCGAAATAATCAACAGCCGAATCATCGCGACGGTGATCCTCCAATTCTGGGCCTTGCCTCTGCTCGTCGCGCTGTACACGTTCAACAGCGCCACGTCAGACTGGGTGTACTTTGCCGTCGTCACGCTGATCACAGGTTTCCCGTATGTCCATCCCATTCGTGAGTCCTTTCCCGAATGTGTTCGTCGAACGGCGCTGACCAGAAAGACAGAGGTCGCTTGGGCATCCAGAAACTCGTACAGTGTGAGAACACGGACGGTCTCTGCCAGTGTTTACAACATGTTTGTTCAAGCTGGTGCAATTGTCTATGTAGGTATAAATCTACTCTTTCGAAACTCTAGCTTACCTTAAGTCTGCTAGGCCAACATCTACCGGGCAGACGACAAACCGCTGTATAAACGCGGCAACCGCACTCTCATTGGCATCTGCTCTATGAACATCGTTCTTTACGGCTTGGCATTCCTCTTCTATCGATATCTCAATCAGAGAAGGGACAAGAAGTGGAACTCATGGACTAAAAAGGTGAGCTCCATTGAATCTGTGGCGTTCAATTTCTCACCATGACACAGGAACAAGACGAATACATCGAAACGACCAAAGACGAAGGAAATACCAGATTAGATTTCAGATTTGTGTATTAGTCTACTCATTTCACGACTATTTAAAATTACCGTACAAGAGTGAAGCAAGCAGTGAAGCAAGACTGTGGCATGCGTCCAAAATCTACTGAGCAACGTACATATGGTGATGCTCCAACAGCTTATGCCACTGCCTCGTTCTCCACCGTTGTGAACTCGCAGGCATCCACCACAAGAGCCTTTCGTTCCGCCAGCTTTGGAAGCACCTTTGTGATTGTGTCTGTCATATCATCCTTCGATGGCAAGGTGGCCAGCATTTCGGCGGGCACAGAGTTCAACGACAGGGCATCATGCATGAAAACAAATGCAATATGCACTTCCTTCACCAAAGGGAATAAATCGGCTAGTGTGTCCAGAACCTTGTATGCTTCTATACGCGCTAGCACAGCATTCATGGTAGGAATGTCATAGAGGCAAGGACGAAACGTGATGATCTCGATACTCTCTGCCAGATTGGAGGCATTCGCTTCCAGTAGATTCATACCCCAAGCCAGCATGCTCTTCAGCCGAGCCGAGTTACCGACGACTTTAAATGTAAACGTTTGCAGTGGCGGCATCATCAGTGTCGGGACTACTTCAGGAGGATTGCCCTCCATCTCGAGCGATAGATGCCGGAGGGATGCGCACACTGCTTGGATGACGTGTGCGAGCCGCTGGATGTCCTGTCTACTAAACCACAATGATATGTTTAGTCTACGAAGATCGTGGAGGTTGGTGAGGAATAAGGGAGAAAGTAGGGCGCATTCTGTCGTAGTGAGGGTCGACAGCGCGGATTTACGCGATGGCGAATCGTTATCGCGATCAGAGAGGTTGTCGAAGTGAGGGAAAAGGACTATGAGTGTAGTGAGACTGGGTAGACTCCAGGGCATGCTCCGGAGCTCGCTAAGCGAGTCGAATGCACAAGATCGAGTTACCAGGGAGGTGATACGGAGCCCAGATAAGGATGTCTTCAGAATACGCAGATCTACTTTCTTCAGTACAAGGCGATCGAGGTGCAGATATTGCAGCATCATAGGTATTTGTGGCCACTGCGCAGGAAAGTTGTGCCTATGGGTTTCAGAGAGCGTCAGGGACCTGATTATGGCACGCGTCTCGGGTGACATATGAGTGAAGAACCGTTGAGCGACCTCTGCGCTGGATACATCCACGCATTGGAAAAGGTGGAAATGACTGCGTGGATAGAAGGAATGGGAGACGAGGCTGCACGTCTTCAAGTCTCTCGGGGAATCATGTAAATGGTCGATGATATTGTCAATGAGTTCTTGGGGAAGCTGAAGCTGAGTCGTGTCCTGCTTAATGTCCATAGCTTCTGAAGAAAAGATGAGCATGATTTGATGTATTAAATCAAGAAACAAACCCGGCAGTAAGTTTTCGTAGATGGTGGTGGACGCAAGGAGAGTTGTGCAACAGTCGGACCGATGATGCCGGACCAGGAAAATGCTTGCTCGGATTCGGAATGTTGTCGAAGCTTCGTAGCAATCTACTATACAAATAATCGCACTTTGACAGACAAGTATGTATCGCGCTGACACCCCAAAAGACTCGCGTCGGACAACCAAGTTTAAATAGAAATATTCGAGTACTTACATACATCTACCTCATCTGCATGCTTCACTCTCCCATGATTCGAATTCGCAGGCATCAACCACAAGAACCCCCCGTGCCGCGAGCTTTGGAAGAGCTTTTGTGACTGTGTCTATCATATTATCCACCGAGCGACAAGTCCTCCACTAATCCGGCGGCCACAGAGTTCAGGATCAAAACAAACAGCAATATGCACCGTCTTCACCGTAGGGAACAAATCAGCCAGCGCGTCCAGAACCTTCCATGCTTGTACATTCGCTAGCACAGCATTCGTGGCAGTGATGCCGTAGAGGCAATGGCGAAACGTGACGGTATGGAGGCTCTCTGCTAGATTGGAAGCATTCGCGTCGAGGACATCCATACCCCACGCCAGCACCCGTTGCACTTCGTTGTGGAACTTGAATGTGAACGTTTGCAGTGGACCCAAAACGATAGATTCCGGCGTTGTCAACATCGCGCCTTCAGCTGGATCGCTCGACATGTCGAGGGATAGATGCCGAAGGGATGAGTGCAACGCTTGGATAATCCTGCGAATCGCTGGACGTCCTCTCAGAGGATAATGATATGTTTAGTCTACGGAGCTCCTTGAGGTTGGTGAGATATAAAGGAGAAAGTAGGGCGTTGCTTGTTGTGGTAAGATTCGACAGAATGGATTTATGGGATGGCGAATCGTCATCCTTGATCAACGGGTGCCCGCAGTGGTCGACAGGAAAGAAGAAGACTATTAGTGTAGTGAGACTTGGTAGACTCCAAATCATGCTCCGGAGCTCGCTGAACGAGGTGGATCTGCAATATTGAGTCTCTAGGTAGGTGATACTGAGACCAGAGAAAAACGTCTTCAGGAGACGTAGATCTATCTTCTTCAACACAAGGCGATCCAAGTGGAGAGACTGTACCATCATGGGTATCTCCGGAAAGTGCGAGAACGGGCTGGAATTGGGTCCGCAGAGCTTCAAGGACCTGATGATGGCGCGCGTCTCGGGTGACAGATGAGTGAAGAAACGTTGGGCAGCCTCTATGCTGCATACGTCTACGCGTTGGAAGAGATTGAAATGACTGCGTGGATAGAAGGAGTGGGAGACGAGGCTGCACGTCTTCAAGTCTCTCGGGGAATCATGTAAATGGTCAATGACATTGTCTATCAGTTCTTGGGGAAGCTGAAGCGGAGTCGTGTCCTGCTTAATGTTCATAGCTTCTGAAGAAAAGATGAGCAGGATGTGATATATTAAATCCTGATTAAATCAAGCGACAAACCCGGCAGTAATTTCGCAGATGGTGGTGGACGCAAGGAGAATTGTGACATCAACAGTCGGACCGGTAATGCCGGACTAGAGCAATACACACGGATGCTACTTAGTAACTTACTCGGAGGGAGAAAAGGAAGTCTCTTATTCCGCACTTTGAATACTGGTCGTACACACCATACTAGATATACTTACGGCCGGTTAAAGAAGTAAGTGCGTTCAGCGAAAAAATGAAGAAAGTCATGGAACAATTTCTTACGAGTTCAT
This sequence comes from Hymenopellis radicata, assembly GCA_015501595.1. Lineage (NCBI taxonomy): Eukaryota > Fungi > Basidiomycota > Agaricomycetes > Agaricales > Physalacriaceae > Hymenopellis > Hymenopellis radicata. The sequence continues at coordinate 3,740 of JADNRX010000130.1, forward strand.
TCATAACGAGTCGGAGCGCGCTTCGTGGCTGGCCGCGTGGAGCGTCATTGTCCTTCCACGTCAACGGATTGGGCAGATCCAAGGAATTAAAAAGCAGAGAAAATAAGTTACGGTAAGTATCCTACGACGTTTCAGTTTCAGAACGGCTCCGAGCGCGCTTTGTAGGTGACCGCTTGGAGCGTCGCTCTCCCTCCTTCCACCTCTGCGTAAGAGTCCGCTCGTCAACGAATTGAGTACCGACATCAACAAATTTGAGGTCGGGGCGTCCAGTCTTCGACAACCGTTGTATAGGGTACGGTTTGAGGACGTAGGACGGAACCTTGACCCGAAGCTGCAGTCTGGGGTCTCCCGGGTGTATGCGACGAGAATCAGCCGCGCGCCGGGCCAATGCGTCAGCATGTTGCACGGCTACAGGAACAGTCGTTTCCTGTGAGAGTTTAATACCTGTTCTGCATATCGTAGCATTGGATGTACCTCTCCCTTTTCGTCAACAGACTCCCAGTAGTGACGCTCGTAACGATCGCGCGCCTGTTGACGACCTTCTTCTTCTTCAATCTCGTCGGACTCGTTCATATCGAAACGCTTGAGGTGCTCCTCGCTAGTTGCTTCAACGCGAAGAAGCATTTCCATACCTGCGATGAAACCAGTTTGGAGCTGTTTGCCCTATACGCAATTGTCAGCGTCAAGAATATGGTAAGTATAGAGGTGTGAATGGAGTTCAGATGGGGTTGAAAAGGTTTAACCAACGACCGGGTGATGTAAGGCACCACGGCCATGTCTTCCATTTCGCGAATGAATGAGAAGTCTCATCACAGACACGAAGCGTACAGGTGAAGGACTTACATTCTAGAAGGGGTGGAGAGAAGAGAGCAGTGGTCAGAGCTTTGAACGACGGTAAGTAACGACAGAAATTGTACCTGTTGTATAAAAACGTGAGTATGCAGGATATCAACAAGCAGAAAAAGCATGGATCAGTAAAATATAATAAGATGTAACCATGTTGGTGTCTTAAAGACTAATCGTTGAAAGCATCATTGGAAAGGAGCAAGGAGGTTGACACTGACCTCTTGCCAGTTCTTCTCCATGCCTTTCAAGCGGAGAATAGCATCCACACGTCCGATACTGAGGTGATACCTCTGAGCAAGCTCGCGGACCGAGTTTTGTAGTGGGTTTCTGATGTGAGCCCGATACAATCTCTCGCGGAACTGGTCAGATAATGGCGGTTCTGGTCGGAAGGACTGGTTCAGAGGGAAGGGCTACAAAAATGGATGAATATTAAATTTACTTATCGGGGAACGACGAACCCGATTCTCGGCAAGCCACCGTGGGGCCGTGGCGTGCTTGAACTGCGAATTCTCTTCCAGGAAGGTGCGGAAGGTCGTCTTCCTGCCGTCCTGCGCATCATTCGGGCCCACGTCGACCATACCTCGTCTGGGACCGTCATCGTCGAACTCTCCATCCTCGTCAAATTCGGCCTCCACGTTGTCCTCTGGTTCCTCGTCGTGCTCGTCCATGTCCGAGTCGTCTTCCTCGACGTCCTCCATCTCTCCTTCAAAGTCTTCAGCGGCCTGGTCGAGAGGCAGCGACGGCACGGCGCGCGCTATAGCCGTAGTCGAGAGGCTAGGGCGCATGCGCGGTGCCCGCCGTGGCTGCAGCGCGTGGAGACGCGCCGCCCGGAGAACGAGACATGAGCGGGCAAACATGGCAGGCGAAATTTTCAATTTGAAGAATTTATCCTGCCACGTGATGTACCCAGGCCCGGTGGCTGTGACCTGGACGAGTTGAACGACGATGTCCATATCGCGAGAGATCTTCACTCTCCTGCGCCAATATGCTGCAGCGGTCCCCGTATTTCAGCTGAAACTTCACGATTCGCTTATCAACCAATTCACCCACGATCTTCTTGTCCAACACCTCATCGCAAATCCCCACTTTGAATCATACCCACCGACTCTGTCGTATCGTCAATCCTTCTGGAAATGGGTGATTCGACGCTTGGAATCGGCATGTTACTCTGCTGTGTAGACCCTTTGCACTGATATATACATGACACCAGAACCCTGATATTGAGATCGATTCTCAGGTCTTCGCGGTTTTGGCTGAACGCGACTCCAGCAGGCATGTATTCTCATTAAGAAACTTACGCCTCTTAATAATGCATGAATCTAGGAAAATATCCGTTTCAAGCCTCTGTACTTGTCAACCTCCGTCTCCATCTTACGTGACATATTACTGGCGATTGAATCCTGAGTGCGATGCAAATGCGCCATCTATCGATTTCTCCCAGTACATTGGTGCCACTCTTTTGGAATCACGTACGCTGATAGAAAGCGGCACAACTGGACTGCGTACTTGGCTCTCTGCGTTTCAGCTGGCTCATTATTTGATCAGCCATCCAGGTTTGCAACCTCTTCTATGTATCGACAAACTTGCTTCTGAAACTTGTTCACCAAGAGCACGTCGTGAATAAACGCGTTCTGGAGCTTGGTTCCGGAATCGGATTTCTTGGTATCGTAGTGGGCAGCCTCCAGATGTTGCTGGAGCCCGATGCTGAGCAGAAGTCATTCTTGCATCTCACCGATGTCAATAGCGATGTTGTTTCTAGGTGCATCAGTAACGTCAAGCTACCGTGCAGTATGCCTCTCCTATGATGCTATTCTGTACTACCTCAACGCTCTTCTAGACAAAACTAGTCCAAACACCCGAATCGACTTCGGCTCCTTGGACTGGTCGGATGCTTTGCTACCTGACTATTCTTCATTGAGACGGCACCTACAAGACGATATCAATCCAGATGTTATCCTCGGCGCCGATCTCGTAGGGATCTGAATTTCACCCTACTTGTATTATTGCTAAAGGCAGTTGACCTAGGTATTCGATCCTAGTCTTGTTCCGGCTCTAATCTCGACGCTCACATTGGCCTTGGAGTCGGGTGCCCGACGTCGTTATGCTTTAATTGCTTTGAACGTTCGGAAGCAAGAAACCCATGCTTTGTTTCGTTCGACTGCTCTTGGTCGGCGTTTCCTGCTCTAAACTCCCAATTCAATCTAACACACATCCAGACAATGGATTGAGCATAGAGGACATCAAGACCCCTACAGAGTGTAACGACTTTCGCGATACTGTCAATTGGAGTGTAGACCACGTCGATAGCGTCAAACTGATGAAAATTACGAGGAAAACAAAACAACCTAATGTACAACGCCAGAATGTATGATATCTCATGATGTCGTCTTCATCGTCCCACAAAAGGAGCACGTCCAGAAGTCGGGTGACATGCCTCCTTCTCCGCAGGTTAGACATGCCCATCCAAATGTACTATCCACCGGACGTGTGGTAAGGCATGCATCGCACTGTAAAGCGCCGGCCCTATTCAACAATGTACACACGGAGCACTCCCATTCATCCGTCTTGGGAACGGAGACTTTCTGAATGCGTTCGGGAGGAGCCTTGCGTTTCAAAGAGCCTGCAGCCTCCTTCGCGTTATCCCGCCTTGTTTCAGGAGGTTTGGCTTTCACCTTCGACGAAGAGCCACTGGCAACAGGCGGATCGTCAGCAATCACCATGACCTCGTCGTCGCTATCGCTGTCACCCGTAAGGTCGATAACGCTCTCCTTGGCCGCCTTAGCCGCCTCCTCTTCCGCTCGAGCACCCTGTCCACACATCTTCTCATCCCGCGCTCTTCGCTCAGCAGCCTATAAACAAGCGGATGAGCTATGTACTTGACAGCAATCATATTGAATGTCCATACCATAGCGGATAGCTCTCTCTGGGACATGCCCGGCCGCACAGGAAGGCTGCCGCCCAATCTCCGCCCGCCCCCGTCGCCCAGTGCCTGCTGCATGCGTCTTCTCTTCTCAGCAGCCTCGAGAGCCTTCGCGCGCGCCATATGGGCTGGGACATTGTGCGAAATAGCCTCGCCCAGCCGATGCCCGTTGGAATAGAACCCTTCCCCAGCGTATCCAGAGCGCACGAGCTTATCATACTCGTCTTGCAGCCCCGAGAGGGAACTTGTAGAATTTATCATCGTGCGGTCCGTGGACATTGTGCGTGAGCTGGAGAAGAAGAAGAAGATCGTAAGAAGAGTATCCATAGACTCGCAGCATTTACTCGTACTTCATGTAACATCGTCTGGACCACTTCTTCAATTTCCAAGAAGCTCTCCGGCGTGTGGTGAGGGCGCAATCGCAGTAAGATTTTTTGGCCCATGTTGACGTCTGCAGGTCATTAGCGACTTTGTTGTAGTCATTCCTGCAATCCTATCATTACTCACTCATGCCTGTTAATGCCCAAGGTCAACCTCGCGACCCGCGGCTAGTAAACGAATAAACGTCAAACTCACCAAGCAAGTTCGTCTGGTCTGGAAAGAACTCAGCCAAGGCCGGAAGTGTCCATTTGTGAGACCGCATAATGGGCTTGACCATCGAAGCAATCTTCTTCAGCATTGACAGAGCCTCGTCGGCTTTAGGACGCCCCTTGAGATGCGTAAAAGACTTGACCCAGGCATCGGTAGACATGATGGAGGCAGAAAGGAAAGATCGGTAAGTCTAAGTTTGCTGTTCACAGAAGATTACAACACAGATTCGAGAACATTCGCCACAGCATTCGTCTGTACACGCGTCCTCAAGGTGGTCGCTGATAAAGCGCGTTTAGTGTCACGTCACTCAAGGCTCACCTGATGTGACAACATTTAAGGCCTCAAGGCTGATTTACCAAAGGCTGATTTACCGATCGATACACTGGGTTGTTAACTGCCATGCCGGATGTTAACTGCCATGCCGAGCGTTAACTGCCATGTTAACTGCCAGCTGCCTGTTTTGGACAATTTCTAATCACGTGCTCTATTCGCGGTCCTCCGCCAGTGCCATTCTGTTCGCGTTCTCAGTCCCCCATCAGCCGCATAGACTAAACCTTGCTCTTGCATGGCAGAATGCATTGAAGTCTTTGCTCCCGTACTGTTTGTGTGAGGCGTATCTTGATATGGGGCCTCTGTAGCAACACCCTGTCGATTCTGGCACATTCTCTTGCCCGGATGTAGGTTTTGCAGTTTTGTATTGGGTCCCCTTTGAGACTTGCCGTGACTTTGAGTTTTTACACGCCGCCGTGGTCCACTGATGAGACATAACTGTTCCATTCAAATTCTTGTATATGGGGGGCTGCTGCTGCACCCGCGCCCGCTCAGCGACGCACTGTTAGTATCCTTCTTGTCTTCAAAGTCCATCTGGAGCCTGTGTGAGCTACATATGTGCCCGAATGCAGAAACAGTGCTGACCGAGACTAATCGCGATCTATGAGCATTGTGCGCGCGTAGCGCGCAAGAAATTTTCGATTTTCATACTCTCCGGCACTCAAGACTACATCTCAACTATGCCTAATGGCATACAGAAGCACGAAACAAGACCGCCGTGGTCCTGATAATCCTCTCTCTCTCTCCTTTCTTTTTCCCTTCCTTTTTCGGCCAGATACCCAGGGTATTGGTCGGAAAACCTCAAGGCTTTCGCTGGATTCGCGGCGTATGTACTTAGAGAAGAAACGCTGGCTTTGAAGAATTTTATTCAGGCCAGTCATCTAATATACAGTGAAGTAACCGCTACGGCATGTGCGAGTGTTCCAGGTAATGTAGGAATCTGAGAACATTGAGAGAAGGCAAGACAATAAAAGTAGATATAAAGGCGCGAAAGGAATGTGCGTGTAGCCTTGGAAAGGCGATGTAGGATAGTATCTATGTGCAGCCAACCGAACCAAAAAGCAAAATGAGGAGAGCCAAGATGATGAGTGAGAGAAACAAGGAACGTGGGGCGACATACAACGCCGATGGTAACTGGGAAGACAGGATATACAATCGAAGAAAGCAAATGCTATAAACAAGAAAGCTGATGATGATGATGATGATGATGGATATTCAGGAGGATAGTGGGACGTCCTTTCTCAATCTTTTAGTGGGAATAAAGTCTTTCGCTTTGAATATCGTAAAGACGCGAATGGTTCGGACGTGCTTGAGCTCATCCCAGCCAAAGGGGCCTTCTACGGGCTGGGAAGGCTGTTCGGAGTGCACTGGTTTGCGACCAGGAAATGTCGAGGCCCTGGGAGTGAAAGGAAGTACAATAGGTTCCGAGCTAGGGGGTGCCTTTGACGAGGGCAATTCAGAAGGCCAATTGAATCGAGCGCGTCGAAACCTGTAATAATGATAAATAAGAGGATCCCTGACCACGCGAAACACTTACTGCTCATAATCCCACAAAGAATCGATGAACTCGGTGTCGGAAACATAAGGCTTGCCATGCTCATCCCGATAACCGGTGATATACTCTGCCAGAGCGTTCTTGCAACCAATGAGCGTGTGAATGTGCTTGCTAGCATGCATCTCGAGCTCAGCTGCAGACATGGGAAGGAATGTCCGTGGCCAGAGGATAAGCCCGCTAGGCTGCGTTGAACGCTCCAAAGACGAGCGTGACGAAGCAGACGAGCGTGATGAAGCAGACGAGCGTGATGAAGCAGACGAAGAAGTCGACCGAAGACGAGGTGGGCGTGGAATTCCTGGCCGCTGAATAGGAGGAGTGTCCACTAGCCGACTTATAGCCTTTGCGGCGGTATTGACCGGTAGAGGCTCTAGGCTATCGTTGCTGCTGCGAGTTTCGCCGCTGGACCTCTGCTCGGTCTCGGATGAGTCCCTCCGGTCCTTCATCTTCTGCATCCACTTGCGCTTTGGAGCAGCCGGCGCTTGAATGGCAGCCGGTGGCCTCGTGGTAGCTTGCGTCTGCCATTCTTCGTCCTCGTCGGACCCACTGTCCCCGAGAGCTTGTGGGAGAGCGACGCCATGCGTTGAAAGCCCGGGAGGAGCAAGCTTGAGATGGACACTCCTCTTATGACAGTTCTCGTCTCCGAAAAACTCTGTGAGAAGTTCTTGGAGGAACTGGCTCGGTCGTGGATGTAGAGCATATTGATCAGCAAGCATCCTTTCAAACATAGACTCCAAATCCTTTGCATTTCCCATTCGTGCACGCCACGACAATGTTGTTGGGGCAGCAGGAAGAGAAGGGGGCTCTGGTTCAGATAGTTCGGGAATGGGCGGGATGGGACGCGTTGGGGGCGGTGGCCGACGGTGCGGGGGAGCAGCGGATGAGAGCACACCCTTCTGCTGGTCGGGAGAAGTTGAAGGAGACTCTCCAGAGGTGGATGGCTCCGACGATGAATGACTACCCACACTGTTGTCGTCAAAGACATCGCTCGCTCCATCGCTCTCCTCTTCAGACTCTTCGTCAATGTCGAAAAATGACTCCCCCCTGTTGCGCCTGTGGGCCATAGTAGCTGACGAGCAGGTGATACTACGGGGAAGGGCCATTGGCGGTTCGTCTCCGAAGGGGAAAAAGAGCTGATCTTCGAGTATCTCAATGCGACCTTCTGGTCTAAGAACACGATGCATCTCTTCCACAATATGTCCCCATGCTCGGTAGGGAACAGCTAAGGCGATGTCGCAGATACGAATCAAATCAAATGTCTTGTTGGGCCATGGCCATTTGTACTGCACACTAGCACATTCATTAGTCACAATATCAACAGAGCGATGAAATGGTAACGCACAAGTTGCCGCGGAAAATGACTATTCTTCCACTCTCTTTGACCGAGGAAGGCATTGTATCCACCATGTCGAATCCCGTGAAAGATGCCTTGGGCCACTTTGTGGCCGCGTATTGCATCCAATGACCAGATCCACAGCCAACATCGAGAACCGTTTCAGGTGGCTTTTCAAAGTCGTGGAAAGTTGGCGAGTCTTTGGGATACAGACGGCGGTACAACATGTCTGAATAGCGATCACTACAGAAAGTGAGGGGTAGTAGATAGAAAACTGTAATGGAACGTACTTTTCCAAATCCATAGGCTCGTAGGAACGCATATACGGGGCCTCATCTTGATACGGATGAAGCCTCGCCTTGAATTTGTTCTGGAACCAGGTGTTCTTCACTATGAAGACACGCTCCTGCTTGACATCTTCATGGCTGTCAACATTTGGGTCGAAATCAAACTTGACTCGCATGGGCGATTTCTCGTCGGTTGGCGTCGTAGGTAGGGATGATGATGATGATGCTCTGCTGGAAGACGAAGAGCTGGACTCGGAGGAAGTCTTGCCCAACTTGGATGGGACTATGTCGAGTACGGGAAAGTCACTGTCAGAGTCGTCTGGGGGAGTAATGGCGATGGTCGTGCCGGAATGGAAGAGCGAGACGAGGGATCGTTTGCTTTTGAGCAGCTTGAAACGCGACGGGACGTCCGATTCTTTGCGCGAGCGCTGAGTAGGCGAGTCGGACCGCAGAGAGGTAGAGTCGGGCTCCTTGGTGGTCTTGTTAAATACCATATTGCCGAATACGCTGGAGCGGTTGCGGTTCAAAGAACCGTCGGCCGTCGCTGGCCTGGGATAGGTTGTAGAGAAAGGGCGATAGTGTGAGGTTGTAGGACTACGAGAGCTTCGGGACGAGCGAAAGCAAATGCAGGTTCGATTGGTGAAAGCGGCTTTGAAGATGGTGGTAAGAGCGAGGATGCAGGATGCGCGCCGTACGCCTTGTCCATTCTTCCAGTCTCCATAAAGGGCAACTCTGTAAATGGACGGACAATGGCCTTGTCAGCGCCTTTGTCCGCCTAATATGGCAAAGACACTCACCAACACACAGGGCAATAAATGGACGACAATGGGCCCTTGGGTAAACCGTAAGACTGCGGGAAAAATTGGTGGCAGGATATCTGTGACGAGACGGGGGTATGGTGTAGGTGGAATCAACAGCAATAACAGGAAAACATGAACACCCTCTAGACAGCTGATGGTCGAGACAAGGATGGGGACAGCTGTGGGAGTCGGAAGACTGGTGGGAGACGGCCGTCTAACAAGCAGAAGCCCATTAGGTGGGGATGCAGATTCAAATTGATGTGGACCTGATGTGGACCTTGATCAAATCCTCGCTTGCCTTTTGGGGATAACCTCAAGCTACCTGCCCGATTTGGTTTCGACATCCAAGCGGTTCTCCGCTCCCGGACCTCATCAATCACTGTATTTGCTCCCATCAATACCATACTTGTAGCGCCTTGTTACAGTAGCATCTATCTACCTGGCACCCCATCCATCACCTGTGCCCACTTTCCCACTACTCATCATCCTTGCGGGGCGGCGGCCCGCATGGCTGAAGCATTTTCTAGAACAACCCAGTAACTTGAGCAACACGAGAACGAATTCCATGAGTTACACTCACCTCGGCCATTTCAAACTTGACGCGTCCGGTGGCCTCGCCGTCAGCGATCGCAAGAAAAGACGTCAGCGGAGGGTGGCCCACTACGGATGCGAGCGTATCCCGGTGCTGATGTGTAAGCCAGTCACTGTTCTAAATGTGAGCTACTCGGTATCCCCGAGGGAAACAAGGTCAAGATCTCTCACTATTTAGTTAGGTCCGCATGCCCTATTGGCCAAGTAGTGGGTCAATACAATCTCGTAAGGGAAAGCGTCTCCACGAACCGGTCCCAGTATAACGAGCGTGTACTATAACAGCGGAGTCAGCATTCAACTAACCCAATGTCAACACGCTGTCACGCACAATGCTCTAGCTGTGTATTCGCTGTATAACGTAGCTCCGAAGACTGTCTAAACGATTAGTAAGGATAAATTACTTGCGAAACAACACAACTTCACCATGGTTTTAGGTTCGGTCCAAGCCCCTTCACGTTCCGATTGGTCGGTTCTGTTTGTATCTATTTTATTTGGCAGTATTTGGCGAGCACCTACTTCGTGAAGGGGCTTGCTTCAAGATGCCGGAATCGATAGGACATCTGTAACGCGTCTGCTGCCCCAGCATCGACTTGTCTCCACTACATATAGGGAAGCAAAAGTATATTTCGAGGTAGAGTAATAGATTGCTCTCCTCAGATTTCTGATAATCCATGCCATGACTGTTAAATCGCGTCTGGAATTGTCGTGAAATGATGAAATTTACTTGAGCAGATTGCACAAGGCAGTATGGAAGAACTACATACAGGATTCACTTGTAAAGTTGGAGCCATCATCTATCATACCTATTCCGCCATAAAACAAAAGCAAGGGAGTATCCGGTCGGTGTAGCCATCTCGACGAGGTGATTAAACTCACATCGCGCCCGCCTCGGACCCTATTACGCACACCTACTCGACTACCAAGAGGTTTGATTTGATATGTTTCAAGCACTCCGGGGGAGCTCCAGACAGTAGATACAAGTGGTTTATGTCTTATACATAGGTGAATGTGTCCATTGAGAGGCAGAGCAAGACGCGGCAGCCACGACGCGTCGACAAGCTGATGTCACAGTGTGACATTCCCGCGACAGCAGTGCCGAAATACCTGTGCTGAGTTCCACATGGAAGGCTGGCCCCCGAATCTCTGTTCACGCATTTATGAGATGCTGCTTAGACTTTTCGCATCCCCAAACAGACCTCCAGGCATGTTGTATTAATTCGACACTTTCAATGTGGATTCTATCAATGAGGCATGTGACAGAGATTGGCTGGCAGCTACCCATTTTATCTTGCCCATTGGCTTTGAACAAAATTTACACAATGCTTTATTAGCATCTTCTGAAGGGAGTACATCTTTGAAATAGAGTAATTCATCAAGAAATGAGGTCTGTAGAGTCTGAACAACAAGAGGTATGATCTCGATCATCTTGAAGCAAGCCCCTCTGCGAGGTGCCCCGGTTCCCGGGCCCGAAGCAAGGGCTTGCTCCGAACCTACCATGGTTTAATGAGAGTTCGACTGTTTACGCTTGTTTCTCTGACACGATCGGATGGATATATCCAAATTTGGTCCCCGCGCTCACCTCCGTTTCGGCTTTGAAACCAACACCTCCACCTCTTGGGATGGCCTGACCCTATTTCTTAGCGCCACCCTTCCCCGACGTCAAATTGTTCGTCAATAAGCACCCATTTTGGAATTGCGAGCAGCGGGAGCCCGCCCAGAACGTTGTCTATACTTACCTGGAGGATATTTCGGACTCGCCACCGCTACACTCATGCGACATGCTGGAATAGTTCTGAACGACGCAGACGACAGTGGTCATCCCTTATATGTCTTACGAACACAGGCGAAGTGGTAAGTATAGACTTCATTAGCGGACAGGTCATCAGATAATCATCAAATTCAGTTTCCTCCTACGGATGCCGTCTAAATAAACGGGTCTTGTAGCAATACAGATTCTGCATTACCTTCAATGCCGATGCATAGCTAAGGACAATACTATGATTGTGTTCACCGTCCTAGTCTGCGCTTTCTTTTCCGAAAAGTCCGATCGTAGGCGGCGGACACTCCGTCTTGGATGCAATTGATATCCGGTCGTAGCGCATGGTGGCGCTTTAGAGTCCAACGCGAGCGGCTGTTAGCAAGAAGAGGAGAACGACTCCACAAGAGCTAGCGGCGTATTGCCTTTCAATTCGGTCCCTCGCACAACTGGCAGCAACGCCGCGCAAAGATTCACGCGCACGAGATACTGGGAAAAGGAGAAAACGATCGTTACTGAAACACGGTAGAGGCGGTCGCGCGTTAGAGGAGATTTAGCATGTATCCAAACGTTCTCATACGGGGAGTGATGATGACAGTGTGGCAGGAAATCTAGGCGAGAGTAGTTACATTCGTTAATATAAGTCAGTCGAGGCCAATAAAGGCCAAACTCGTAATCGATGAGGCCATTCGCCTGCCTGTTGGAGAGCCAAAGTATTATTCTATAGCAATTGATGCAGAACGGTATATGTGAAGTACCTTGTCTATTCAACGTCAACGACAAAAGAAGAATAACGAAGGAGAACTTCAAGATGTCTTCTTCTTCTTAGTTTTCTTTTGAGGTGCTCCATCCTCCTTAGTCTTCTGTTTCTTTTTCTTTGGCTTCGACGGTGCAGGTGTACTCGCCTCTGCCGTCGAGGCCTCATTGCTAGGTGTAGCTGTTTCCTCTCCAACACCTACATACCAAAGCTTAATTCCGCCAAATCGACGCATGATAAAACTGAAAAACTCACCGCTAGCAGCAAAAGGATCCATGGGCACCCGCCTTCGTTTCGTTCCTGCAACAGGCGTCTGCACATCTCCTTTGGCCTTACCTTTGCCTTTCACGTCCGCCGCAGATGTAGGCTCGTCGCCAATGATTTTCAAGTCTTCACCCTCGCTTTCTTCCTCGCTTTGCTCTCTCATCTCCTTTTGATACTGCTCGCGTTCCAACATTTTACTCGTAACTTTGATTGGAACGCGCGTCGACGACGGACTAGGGTCAGCAGCATCTTCTGCCACAGACTCGCCTGGAGGCCGCCCGAGTTTGGCTTGCGTTATAGCATGTTTGATGAAGCGTCCTGCCGCAGCTTTATCGACTCTATCCTGGCGCTCTGGATCGACGCGCGTTATGAGTCAATGTGTTGGAACACGAGAAACGTCGGAGGACGTACTCGTGTCTGAGCTCTCTGCCTTGTCTATTTTATCAAAGTACTGTTTTATTCGATCCTATCGCGGCGTTATTGTCTTCTCAAGGTTGAATGGCAACACTCACTAGCTCGCCAACAACTGGGTGGGTTTTGGGATCGATTCCACGAGATTTGAGGTATACTATAGCTGCTTGAGTATACCCAACACGAAGAAGGAATCGCAACGCACTGAATATGAGATCGTAGGTAACATAGCTCAAAAGCGTCTGTAATTTTGCTTGTTGTAGAGGCTCCAAAGGCAACAGCGTCTCCGGTAAAGTCTGGGATAATAAAGGATCCAAGTGTATTTCCAGTTCCGTTAATGAGTTGGACAAAGCAGCAAGCCTTGCTTTCGCCTTCACCGTTTCATTCGACATTGGCTGTTGGGATGCAAAAGGTGCGTGCCTGATCGAGCCGAGCTTCCGAATCGGCATCACCGCTCAGCGTGTTAACTTTTTCTGCCTTGTTCACGACTATCACATTCCCCTTCTCACGTTGTCAATTGGCATCATCTTTGGGTTATGCAGCCAAGACGAGCTGCCTGTCAATGTGAATACAACAGGACCTTGTGTCGAGGCGAACTGAGGCTTCCAAGACAATCGGACAAACCCACTCCAGAACATTGAAGGAGGTCTCGAGGTCCTATAGACATAGTCTTATGCATTCAGTTGTCAAGTTGATCTGCGCCACATCTCTTTGGACTCTGCCTAGTCGCTCACCATGTTCCAACTTGGCGGACTGGCCTCTGAAGCGATGGACTTCATCTTTACAGTATACACCGTTGTCTCCGGGCCAGACAAAAGTATAAAAACTCTCCTGACCTTCGTCCCTCCTCACCAACATTGGATTTCAACCTTTGAATCAGCTTGAACAACATGAAGCTTCTCTATCTTCTCGCTTTGCCTTTTTCCGCCTTCACTGTGGCGGGTGCGGTCCCTGCACCTGCGCCTGTGGCAGAGACTGACACTGGCGTCTCTCCATACATTCCCGCCGCGCAGATCACGTCTCTTTCTGAGCGCTCTACTCAGATCTATTGTGGTCTCCTGGCCTCTTCGGTAAACTGCCGCACCTGCGCATCTACATCTTGTGCAGTCGTTGCTACCCTCCACGACGATTTCGCCTATTGGTTCACCTGCTACACCACCGGTACTGTTGTTGAAGGGAATCCGTGAGTTGACAATTCATAATCTCACTGACGACAAGGTGGTAACCGCTTTGTTCAAGCAACTGGGACTACTACTCGGGCTCGGCTTGCTACGTTAGTGCCCATTACACCGACACATCTTGCACTACAAGTTAGTCCAATGCGCTGCTTGACAATTCTTGACCGTACTGACAAAGTCCAGGCACTCTTCCGCGATGCTGAAGGATAGTGCTGTGGCGTCATCAGAAGTTCTCCGTATGAAAGAAATTCTCTTCTCCTCCACCGTTATTTCCAGTATTATTGCCCGGTCTCTCTGAGGTGTATCTCTTTTCTTTTAACGCCTTGCGGTGCACATTGTAGTAAATGGTAGTAAATAATAAAACAAGAGTACGCAGAAGTTGTGCTGCTCTAGTACTTGGTGTATACAATTCGTTATGTACAGGAAAAAAATACAGCGCATATCGTCTGAATGTCGTCAAAGGGTCAGTAGATGTGTGATGGTACATAATACAACAAGATAGTCATGAGGAGGCAGAGTCAAAGCAGTGCATCTTACATTATAGTACAACTGTCGCGGTTCGTCATTTCCACTGGGGATGCTGTCCCAGATCTGCGACCACCCGGTGACCACCACCTAGTCGATCCCGAGGACGCCGCCTCCACACTGTTGTCACTCCCGTTCGCAGCTCTCCTGGAAGTAGACTTCTTCCTCTTCTCCCGAGCAGCCTTGACCGAGTCCACGGTCTGCCAAGAATAAAACGTCTTCACCACCACCCTCTTATCATCACACTCATCCTGTCCTATCTTGAGATCGTCTAAATCCCCGTCACGCGCGTCGAGATACTTCAGCTTCCGCGCTTCATACGCCCGCCATCCCATTCTCGGACGTGTCAGGGAAGCCATATCCCTTACACTCGATTCCCCGATCGTCCGACAGTCCACTGCGACGATTTTGCTGTTCGACATGCTCCTGGCGCGACAGAGGCGGATGAACTCCTTGAACACCTTCGGACCGATGCGCGTATTATCCGCCTCGAGAACCTTGAGATTCGCGCAGCCCCGGATCAGTGCAAGCAGAGCGTTGTCCGTCAGATTTCCCGCGTAGGAAATGACCAGTTGCTCTAAAGCATGACCGGGTTGCGGCGAGTCCGCAGGCACATCATCCTCGACCTGAGCAGGAGTCAACGAGGCAATAAGCGCGTCTGTAAGCTCCGAAGAATCCTCTAGGTCCACCCGCCTAATCATAGGCGTCGTCTCGAACAATCTGATAAGCCCGCCGTCCTTCAGATCGTCGCCGATCCCTGCCATCTCCAAAAACTCCAACTGAGGAACCGAGTGCGCGATATTGGAGCAGGCATGGTCCGTAAGGAGAAAGCAGAAAGAGAGGCAGAGATGGCGGAGGCGTGTAACACGCCTCCGATATTTGTTGTAGTCGCCAATATCGCGCCCAGCTTGCCGCCCCGTAAGAGTGATGATCGGTACGCCTAGTTTCTCTTCGGTATCCCCATCGTCACACGCGACGAACGCTTCCAATGCAGAATTGTGAAGTTGGCGACAGTAACTGAGATCCAGAACTTCGAGGAAAGGCGTGACTTTTCCAAGCGCGGATAACAGCGCATCATCGACATACTTTAGCCCTGACAAACGGAGGATCCTCCACGGTAAAGTCTGCTTGCGCCACAAGGCCGCTTTAACAATCGAGCGAATCCCATTAGCATCCATGTTCGGACACCGGCTCATATCCAACACTCGAAGTCTCGGGCAGTGCGCGCTCAAGACTTCGCATGTCATATTTGTGACAATGCTTAGTCCCTTGACACAGAGTATCTCCACAGCCGGGGAGCTGCGCAGGATGTGGTGCAATGAATGGGTCGTCAACATCGTACATCCGCGCACATTCAGTTTCGTCAACTGCGTGTGTATCGCAGTACCGAAGACAGAGGCGGATGGCTGAATGCACAGGCGGTTGGTAATCTCAAGGAGGGTGGTCGGAAGCATAAAGACATGACCGGAGATGTCCAAGCTCTGAATAAACGGTCCAGAGACTGAGGTTAATCGAAGAATGACCGACTTTGGAATATTATGAAAGGCGCGCAGATCGAGACTCTTCCATAACTGGCCATCCGAAACTAGCATCTGCCAGCATTTCGAGACCTAGCAGATATCAGTAATTGAAAAGACAGTTACGAGAAAGATAGACTCACACGACTAAGTTTGACCAGTTCTCGAGCACCTTTGTCTCGACCAATCCATTTATTCTTTGACGAAGAAGCTTTGCTAGTCGACCACAAAGGACCAGAAGTGAGCTTATGATGGTCACTTTCGTGAGCATCAAGGAGCGCCGCGAGAACGCGAATGCGTATCTCCTTGGGCATCTCATCGAAATGATTAGGGAAAATGGGCTGCCTTGGGGGCGGAAGGAATGTGTCTGAAGATGTATTAAGGGCGAGATCGAGGACGAGTACGGTAGTGGAGAGGAATTCGAGCGTCCCTTGCCTTTCGGAAAGGGCGTCGCAGGCCACGACAAACTCTGAGTACCGTCATGGCCAGACAACCTGTAGGAGTAGGAAACATCCTTTAGAGCGCTCTCTGAACCGAGATGTGTCTGAAAGACTTCGGACTGTAATCCGGTTACTTCTACAGACACACCACTGGCAGGAGAAGGACCAAGCTTTCTGAAGAGAAGCTTGCGCGAAAGATTGCCGGGAGCTCTACTCGCCGACCCTGATTTAACTTTCACTCGTGAAAGCGATAAAGTAGCAATAGATGTGTCGGATTGGGTGGAACTGTCAGACAAGGTGCGCGCGCGTGAAGATGAAGGTGGGGAGGTTGTACAGGGAGAATGCTCCGGTACGCTGAACCGAGAAGTAGAGCCTTCCATCGGCGGGGAGCCATATGAAGAAGTCCCGACTTCAGAGTCCGTGAATGATGAAGGCGACGGCCATGATATATGACTGTAGCTGAATTCGGGATGAGTAAAGGCCAAAGGAGGGAGTATTGGGGGTGAATCAGAGATCTTCCCTTTACCCTTCTCGGTGTTGGAATATGTGGCTGCATTCTGGCTCGAGGATGCAGATCCGGATGCATCCTGATTATGAACGTGGATAGAAGCGGATGAAGACGAAGACGAAGCTTCGGGCGTCCTCGAAGAACTAGACGGTATGTCAATGGGGTTGGAAACGCCTTTCCCTTTGGTATCCACGACACTGTCCGCCCTTGGGTTACTCGGAGACATATCACCGGATGCAGGCGACAGCGAGGCGAGAACATGGATGTTCCTACCGGCCAGAGCCTCTATGGTAGGCTCTTCAGAGAGATCAAACTGGAATACAGTATCATTATTATCGGTTCCAACTGGGCGGTGGGATGGATGCGTCTCATCGTGTAAATCGAGAGACATGACGAAACGGGTAGTGTGATGTGAAACCAACGCGACGACAAAGTGGGTGAAACAGCCAAGAGGCGGTCTGGGTAGAAATACAGCGAAAAAAATCCAGGCGTAGGTAGGATGAAAGAGCAGAGAAAGATGGGCGACCGATAGCGCTGGAATATGATTCACATATCTCTTTGGGTGCCTCCGGTAAGGTGACAGTCGCGGTGTCACGGGCCGATCCCAAACAAGGGGTCTAATTAGCCTTTTTCGAAATTGATGTAGGATCCGAGGCGTTTTGCCTAAAGCTAACTAGATTCGTCGCTGGCGAGCTCGATAACAAGAAGATATCGACAGCCATGCAGATACGGTCCCTCACGGTGACTGCATCTATTAACACCTACCCCGGATCACAT
Organism: Hymenopellis radicata; assembly: GCA_015501595.1. NCBI lineage: Eukaryota > Fungi > Basidiomycota > Agaricomycetes > Agaricales > Physalacriaceae > Hymenopellis > Hymenopellis radicata. Next base: position 21,123 of record JADNRX010000130.1, read on the forward strand.
TACAGCTTCAACTCGATCATGGGCAAAAGCAACTTCGACTTCGATATCGCGTGTAGAAAACCTGACCGTTTCGCCAACTTCGCCTGCTACTTTGCTCTCCTTGCATGTTCAAAGATCGATAAAAGTGTACCAAAAAACAGCAGCATAAGATAAGATATACCAGTAGATAATCAGCCAAGTTGAAGTACAGAAAGCTAGAAACCCCTCCAGAAAATGAGCGACGCAGTCGTAGACAGCAGGTTGGATAGCACTACAGAAAAACCAGGTACATGAAATGGTACGAATTAGATGGTAATTATGTATATTGAAATAGAGACAAAGAAAAAAGGAACCTAAGGAATGGATATCTGAGGTGCAGATGTATTGTCGAGAAAGGACGGAGGCTTATGAAGATGGTTTTGGGTTTTCGGGAGCCGTCTTCCAGTTTGCAGTAGCCTTCTTGAACCTAGTGACCATTCAATATTCAATTTGAGCACCCAGATGTTGATCCAGAAGGCAACATACCTTTCCTGATGCGTGATGTCGGGCTCCGTTTCCTTGAGGCGCGCCATTTCCGTTTGCTGCGAATAGTAAAATACTCAGTTCAGCAATCCTCTCCAAGACAACTAATATCCAACCATGAATTTGTTGAACGGCGTCAGTTTCTTCTTAGCACCGCGAGAGCCCGAAGACTTGGCTGAAAAAATATGAGCAGGCGGCCCATATTCCAGAATGAGAGCACACTTTTCTTCGGCTTAGCGGTTGTTGAAGAGGAGGCGGCAGCAGCTTTGGGAGGCATGATTGGTGGTTATTACGGCCGAACGCGCGTGATGCGACGTTTAGCACAGGGCCGAAGTGCCTGACAAGAGCGCGAGGAGGGCGCGAGAGGGATGGACAGGATCGCGTAGAGGACGAGCGGGCGGAGACCACGATGGCGCGGGGCAAGTTGGGAGGAGACGAAATTTCCAGGGGTACCATCTTTTCATGGATGCGTTACTTAAGTAAAAAAGACCGTTCAACTGACAGCTTCGATTGTTGATTTTCAGAACAATATCGCCAGCCCCCCAGCCACTTATAGGTGCATGTTTACTGCAAAGTTGGGATTCAATTTATTAGTCTTCCCAAGAGCGGAAATTTTACGGCACCTTCTGGGCGTGCGTTCCGATGCCAGGCTCAACGCCGATAAGAGGTAAGCACCGTTGTCAGATCCAGTGTAAAGCGAATCGAAATTTGTGCGCCTTCAATTGTATGCAGCGGGCAACTCCAGCTGAATTGAAGATCACATCAATGTTGGCGACATCGTTTCCCATAAGGAGGAAAGAACCGTAAACGTGCTGTGAACTTCTTTGGGCGCGTAAGATCAGATATCAAAGTTGCATCAAACCTTGCGAGAGCCCTTGCACTTGGGTTCCGAGGGTGTCTGGAGTTCTCCGGACCTGCAAGTGGAACCGATCATGAAAAACGCGTCGCGTAATACTGAATAGTCGGCCCCAACATGAATAGCTGAATATGTTCCTATGCTCAAGTGTGGCAAGGGTACATGACCTGTACCATATGCATTGAGACAAAGAAGTGATATGTAGGTTCTCCTACCCAGTGTCAAAGGATCCCATGCCTGACCTTCCAGAATGACATAGAGACACTAAGACACATGTTATATGCCAGCATCCTTAGATCCTCCCGACTTGCTGATACCAGCGATCTCATCAATCAGGACTGAAGCACTGACGATACCTGCAGTGGCGACAATAACCTTACGGCCTGCGGAGAACCCGTGAGCATGGAATTTTCACGACGGAACCGGCAGAAAAACACCTCGTTTTGCCGAGCCAGCTATCGCAGCTGCGCGCGGTCTCTGTGCCCACCTAGGAAAGACATGTCCGTTGACATCCTCTTTTCACCTAAATGAGCGATATCAGTTCAGTCAGCAGTGCTGAAAATCATGATGCTTCCACCAACGGGCACATGCAAGGTGTCGCGAACCGGCTTTTAAACGAGGTCGATGGTTTCACCTAACGGTGGCAAACGCCGTCGGTCCTTGAAGCTCTCCAGCAGTCCATAGTGTGCGCCTGGAATTTCTTACACACAGTAGATTCCGAAGGACCGCTCTCCACCTCGGCAGGACCTTTCTCTGCTGGATTGCTCAGCATGGCACCTCATTGCAATTGTGCGAGGCATTGGGCGAGATGAGCACTGATCGGGGTGTAGCCTGAATAGACGAAACTGATGTCCTTTTTCGCTTCATCCAGGGCTTCGGAGTGGTCCTCGATCCAAAAGACGTAACGATTTCCGGAGAGATACGAAAGGGTACTTCGGTGGCACCATAGATGGCGGAAGGATACTCGGCATTGGGATTGCTAATGTGGGCGAGGTTAGCGCAAGTAGCATAGGTAGAAAAATTGTACCCGTACGTCTACGAGCCACGAACAACTCTCCAACGAGGTAGACCTACGTGAAGCATCTCACGCGATAGGTTTTCGAGGGCCTTGTCCTTTCTTCCGTTTGTAGTAATGCTCGCGAGGCGAAGTATGACAATATGTCAGCGTTCTGGACTATCGAGTCTTCGATTGCCGAAATTCGTGCTAAACGTTACAGGACGCCACTAAGTTCTAAATGAAAAGGGTGAGCTTGGTTCTCCCATTGTTGTTTTTCAAGAACAAGGCCAACCTGAGCGCACCATGTTCGTCATTAGGATAAGTATTCAGAGAGTCGATATCTGGATTGTTGTCAGGCACATGCGCCAAGGATTGAAGCGACTTACGCTGTCCTAGATTCTGACGCTTTGACGACAGACTACAGACCACAACGTCGATGGAATTGACTTCGTTTGCCGACTAGTCGTCAGCAGCAATCAGACCTCTGAAACATAGGCAAATCGACGGTGTACCTGGTACTCCTTGTGCAGGCGGCGCACAATCTTATCCAAACGCTTTAGAACAGCCGAGAAACTGACGTCTCGCAATTCGGCGCATATGATATTATCAGAGGATGGAAGACAGTACTTCTTTTCTCATGGTCGGTAATGTAACGGCCGGATTAGAGGAAGAAGTAGCTGAAGGGTCATTAGCAGGTGGCTACACAAGTGACGCAGGAGGGTCCACATGAGCTCGAAAACAATGTACTGTGAGAACGAAGATCAGCCGGACGATGGAAACGCACAATTCCTGATGCCAATGAGTGCGTTATGTTGGCGTTATGAGACCCTCATATGTGAGCTAAGTCAGAAGGGGAGATATCATACCAACTTAGCGTTCAAGACAGCGAGACCATCAATCTTGTCGGAGGAATCCAGGAGCGTGTCGGGGCGTCAACGGCTTGACATTGATCGTCGTAAAGCAGCGGCCCAGAGATGAGGGGGGCCTCTGGAGAATTTCAGCATTCCAACATGAAAAATCATACGTACGGCGGCTTTGCCTCCCTTTGCCGATTCTTCGGGGAAACAAGCCGTAAAGCACCTGAGAATTAATTAAGACCTAAGCCGAGTCGCATATAGCTGTGTCTTCAGCCCTTGACAGAGAGCTGAGCCAGGAATAGACGCCGCAGAAGTAGTTGATCGCACCAACCAAATCTCCTTGAATTTGGATGGGAAGGAATGCCCCAAGGAGACAAAACAGACGGCGGTAAATATGCGTCTAGACTGGATGAGACCAAAAATCTCTTCGCCGGGGACGTCCTCCTCTTCGATGGTCTCGTGGCCGTACGGCGAGGAAGTGAACAAACAGCCAAGGGCTCATGTACTTGTCGTCTAATCAGTCTGTGCAGCATGTTGGACGAGCTATATTTTATAGAACAGCACCATAAGGACCAGCAATTAATTTGAGGTATTAATGAAGGCCGACAGAGGTAGAGTAGCATTAGCTTCGTCGACGTCAACGGTCCCGCTTTGAGCCAAAAAGTCCGGCCGCCGTCGAGGTATTATATAGCAGAGAGTTCGGCAGTGAATGACTGTCGTGTTCACGGGCCTTGGACAATGCGACTAGTACAATATTGGTTAGGTGAAGTCATTATATGCTTTACGCCCATTCACCTGTAAGACACGTCTCCCTGAGTCCAAACAAGCACAGTCAAAAGCCTAAGCAAGCGATTTCCGAGGACACCGACGTGTCTAGCGAGCCCTTTGCACTTTCAGAGGATGATGATGGAAACGAACGATCTTTTCGGGATGATTACGTCATGCCCTATGTCCAAAGTTGGAATCAAAATCGGTATTGCGAAAAATAGATACAGCGAATGAAGATGTAGAGTGAGTATGCCGTGTCTGTTATGCTCAGATAGAATTACGACGAGCGCTTCGTCCTTTTTTCTTGCCTGTAATGTTGTCGTGACCATCGATTAACGCAGACGGAAGCCGCCCTTCCTCTTCCCACTTGTCAAGGATATCCATCGCCGCATGATAACCTCTCTTCTGAATTTCCTCAAACTTCCCAAATTGAAGCGTTCCGTACTATAGTTCTGGTTAGCGACCAAAACAAGAAGGACCGAAATGTTTACAGACCTCCTGAACAGGCATGGATATGTACAGACAGCCAGGTGCCACTTTCGCGTTTTCGAGTGTCTTCACGCTCGAAACGCTTGGAATGATCAGCGCCTACGTCAGGGTAGTAAGTGAAACCACTAACTATGCTAATCGACTCTGGATCTCCGTAATGGCTGGAACGTTCCGGGCGTTGGAGAACGGATTCCACCGATTAAGCAGTAGCCACCACCCAGAAACGTGGTCGCCAAAATTCCGAGGCGAATTATCGTCGAGCTAATCGGTCCGTTGTAGCACAAAAAACGACGAGGAGAGCCAAAAACGTACCGATCCGACATCGCAAGCAAAGACGGCACTGGCACCTCGCGAAAACATCGCCGCAACCTATATTTAATTGAGTCGCATCTAATAGCAGCTAAAGAAAGTCATACAGGTAAGTTGTCAACTGACGCATAGTCAGCCATGAACGCGATCCGGTCAATGGAGATGCACTCACCGTATCCACCATCAACAAGCATATGCCCATTGTCGCATAATGGCGGTAACAGACCTACTAGTGTCATTGATGCTCCTGGATGCGTTGTTTAGGACCACGACAATGTATCGAAATGGAACATACTGATGAAGCGCCATGCATATCCCGTTTCATGAATCTCCATTTCAGAGGTATTGATATTGGTCGTGTTGCAGAAGAACGGTAGCCACATGTCCTCAATGTGCGTATCGTAGAATGCCTTCGTCATTGGTGAGTGCTAGACTGAGCGGAACAGACCCGATATCACATTACCTTGTACAACGACCGATTGAACTCGTGCCCCTTCAAACGTTGTTAGCCACATATGATTATTCTGCTGAGAAAGTGAAAGCTACCGTCGTATACGCGACTATAGGGTAAGTCACATCGGAAAGCATTCGCCAAATATTGCCCATGCGGCTACTGAAATGTTTGGCGCGACCTGAACTCGACAAAATGTCTCCTTCCCGAGCATACAATCCACCGATAAAAGCACCGATACTGGTGCCGCCTATGTGGTCGATAGGGATTCCGTATTCTTCCAACGCACGGATTAAACCCTACGAGAAACGTCATAAATGGGGACCTGAGAGCGAACCATCATACCAAGTGTGAGATACCACGAGCGCCACCGCCACCAAGCACAAGTCCCACAGACCTACCGCATATCCGCCTAGCCAAGCGCGAAAAATCGTTCACTCTAGCAGATCTCTGAGGCCGAGCATCAATGGTCGTCCCGCGGTACTTCTGAATCTCGCTTTGAACCTTCTCTTTTAGGTTTTTCAATGCAGTTACTGCATCGGGTCCTTTTGGGACGGCGGTGACTTTGGGAATGGGAAGCACCAGACCCTATACAGAGAATCATCAAAACGGCACTGATCCCCGCGCAACACAATACATACGGGCAGCTCCACATGAATATGTTGATGTACCCACGGTCGGTTCTGCATCGACAATTTTAAGTTGACATGAAAATGTATATAATTGGCGGAAAGGATATACCTTGAGCCATTCGCGCGTGCTTCCAGGAACAACTGAACGGTCAGGATGGAGAAGAACCAGTTCTTTACGCGCCGTCGTCTTCATTGAAAGGAGCAGACGTTCATATTCTCCGATAGATGGATCATCACCCATGCCCACAACCATGACACAGTCGGCCTATTCTGGTGTCAGTGTTCATTTGGACACACGGGAGACCAACACTCACCTGTCTGATACAGGTCTGCGTCCACGAACTATTAACGGGAGAATCGGCCACGTAGAGGACCGTACGGTACCGCTGCTCAAGGTCCGCCAACCATCCAGCTGCTTTGAGCTTCCCATCCGCGTGAAGGCATGTCGCCCAAGTTGGTTGGAGATTGAAGCTTGGTTGAGGTACGACGTGGAAGCGCCAATGCCTTCAAGCGCGGTCTGGAGCTTACGCGCAAAAGCATCAACAGGCACATTACGTGACACTGGGAGCACGGCTACGGTTTTCAGATTATTGTTGTACCCTGGCTCAGAAGGTATTGCGCGAGATTGCATGGATACAGAGCTGTCTAGCTCTCCCCTGACGCGAGTCGCGATCATGCGCAGAATTCTGGAAGACAATTAATCACAAACGGAACACGAATGTACGGTGTGCGCGCACTGAGCTGTTATCCGAGGATTCCTATTGCATGAGGCACCGTAAGAAGACGGTCGATGAAGACTATACAAACCACGCACCTAGCGGAGATGGCGTTGAAAAGCGTTTGCGGCATTCTAATCAGTTCGGTGTCGCGAATAGCGTGTACAGTAGTACGACGAGGAGAGCTCGTAATAACATCGACTTCTCCAACCGTATCACCTTGTCCATACTCGCCTACGATGGTTACAGTTCCATCCTCAGCCTCCGATATCGCACGAAGTCGACCATTGATAACGATATAGAAGCTGTCACTGGTCTCTTTCGGCCGCCAGAGTACCTGACCGGCGTTGACTTGCATCCAGTCCAGAGATGCATCGATATGAAGCACTGAAATATGTTAGAGATATCCGGAAAATGCCGCGTATGGAACGTACCAAGCGGCGACAGAAGAGAAATCAACCGCTTAGCAAGGGTGAGGAGTACAATAGGCGCTTCTCGAGAATACGTTCTAGAGAGTGAGATGGTAAGAAGCCGACGTAGGTATCTGTCTTCGCTGTGATGTCGACATAAGAAGCTGTATTCGTGAGAGACGCTGTGCGAAGGTCAGAAAAAATGAAGGGTTTGAAACAGATTCTAAACAAACCTAGGTACCCAGCGATTCCACCCGGCTTGACCGTAAACAGCAATTTCTGCTCAGGCTGACCCTTCTTAGTCTCAGATGATGAACCAGCAATATCTTTCTGTTGTTCTGCGGGTAACAGAATGTCCAGAAAGCCCTCAATGACATAGAATAAACCTGAGAACCATGAGATTCATCACATAAGTTGGAACTAGAAAATGTACCGGTATTGACTTCTCCGGCTTTAACGAGAGTAGTCCCTGCAGCAAAGAAGAGCATCTCAACCTCATTATCAAGTCCGCTCATGTATCCTTCGTGAGAATGAACGGACGAGGCACCGTTCATACTTGATGCGTCGTCTCCAATTTCGAGAAGCGACAAGGAACTGAACGATGAGCCAAATAGTCCCGAGCCAAATGACTGTCGTCCTTCTGATGCTACGGAGGGCGGCATTGCAGGCGACGCTTCTACGGACTCTGGTCCACTAAGCGGCGGCTGGAGTAAACCAATGGACTTGGCAATACAAGACATCACTTCTTCCCGTAGGTCAAACTCATCACCTGATATGTTCGCCGGTCGTCGACCTTCCATCGGATTCTCACCAGCGGCTTTAGCGGGGCGTGGGGAGTTGAAACTGTTGAGCGTACGAGTTATCGGTCGGTAAAAATCTCCCAAATAGGCTGTCGAGCTCAGGAGATCTCCGGCTTGCACGCTGTTGCGAGAAGCGTGAGATTTGTGTGACGATGACGGCTGAGATACAGAGGTAGACAGACGAGAAGGTGGTCGGGCTCGAGGGAGGTCACCGAGATGCGTTCGAGATGACGCTGGGGAGTCCGTCAGGCTCTTTCCAGATACAGTACGGGCGTGCTAGTGACATTCAAGTATTCACTGTCACTATCTGTTGCGCTCGTCCCATCAAAACGTTGTCGAAGGTACTGCAGTCCACCGCCCTCATAGAACGAGTCCGGTAACGGATGACAAGCGATGTCGTTGATAGCCTTCTCAGTACGCAGAACTTCGCTAGTTAATCCAAGATACTTGTGTGCTGCGTTGAACGTCACGCGGGAGAAACGCGTCAAAATGACTTGGAATAATTTAGTGCGTGCCACTTCAATTCCAGTCCCATGGCATTACGTACCTTGGACGATATGACCTGTGGCCTTGGGATACTTCTTGGTTAAGCGCCGAAATGCTTCTGCTGGAATCACAGCCAATGTGGTGTCTTCACTAGCTCGCGCCACGACGCCCTCATGGAGTTGGGTTGCACGTCGACGGTTTGAAGATGATCCCTGGCCTGACCTTGGTAAAGATGCCGTTGTTTCATCATCATCGGGAATGGGAGACATTGGAGTCGCATATCCTGAACTGTGAGGTGAAAGCACTTCGAATGGATGAACGGTCGAAGCGTGGAAGACGTAGAACTAGCGCGGCGTATTTGTGGTCCCAAGTCAAGCTGAGAAACGTCCATGTCATCGTGTTGCATTGGACGCCGAGCAGAGTGCCGAGGCTCAGGTCGATGATCTTCATCTTGCCAGCTCATCATGACGTCCTCTGTGAAGAGACCTAGAATAGTGAAGAGACTGGAGACAGTGCCTCCACTGCGCACTTCATTCAAAAGCTGGTAGCCGTTCATCTCGTCGTCATCCCAGAGACTCTGCTTCTGATCTCGTCTTCGGTCGTCTTGGGCGAAGACTTGCACCATGCCGTCCACGACACAGTAAAAGTTCTTGTCTTGTTCCAGCGAAATGCTGTCGCCAGCCAATAACCTTCTGGTCTGTAGATGCCGCGCCAGCTCATGGAATACCTGAAGAGAATTGGAACGTATACTATGGCAATAAAGTGACTCTTACAGGCTTTTCAAGCTGGTATGAGGTTATCAGATGGAGTTGAAATAGGGGAAAAGAATGCGCGACTCACGAATCCAAACACGCGAACTGCTTGCAAGAATTCATCCAAGTAATTGTGAAATGTGGGTGGAGGGTCTAGAAAGTTTCAGAACACGACCAAAGTGGCGATCGAGCTATATATACCTGGCGTGTTGACATCAGGATGTAACTCGGTAGCGTCGGGTTTGACGAGAGGAGGTTCCTTGAGCTGGGTATAATCGTTCAAATATCGGAAACGAATCCAGTAATTCAACGCGACGGCCGAAACTCCAAACAAGATCGCAAATGACCAGAAATTGAGCTGCGGGAGATGAGGATGATATAGTCGTGTATGACGACCAGTATACTCACCGTTAGGGTCATGGAATACGAGAGGATGGCGTAGATGAATCTCGGGACGCTTATGGTCACGAACGCGACCAGAGCCTTCAACCAGGAAAGCAGCCATACTATTCCCAGATATGAACACATAAAGAGCACTGAGATAGGGCCGGATTACGCACATATCACCCAGAAACAAGCCGACACCAGCGACACCAACGGGTGCCGGTCCGTGGACACCTCTGCATGCGTCGTTGCATCCATCGAGCAAGTCGTCTAGTTGGCGGTGCGCTGTACGAGCATATGGCACGTTTGTAGAAGAGATTCGAAATTCGGAAGACGGAGCTTGACTGTCGAATTGCAGGAGAATGCAAGCAAGCAAAGGCTAAGAATCCTGGAGAATTCGTCCTCGGATTCGGGGTGAAGGTCGACCGCAAGCGTGGAGAATGCGGGCAACGCTGCAGACAAACCGTAAAGAGAGGAGACGCCAAAAAAGGTAGTCGGACCGACTTTTTGATGTGCCTGCCGATCACAGCGCTGCTCATGAGTTGAAGCTTGAAGACTTGAGGACGTTCGCATAAGTATGACTCGATCATGAAGCGCTGTAGCCTATAAAGTTCTTAGTCCATCTTCCAGCCTGGCTCACTATGGCTTTTCCGCGGCTCCCGTTTGAACGCAACCCAACAACTGGAGAGCTCTTCATCCGCCTAAATCACCATCCTCGAATCATCGTCACCCCTCCTCGCATATCCGATGCCGCACCTCTCATCGAACTCTTGAACGACGAGCGTGTCTGCGTCTGGCTCTCAGCGCCACCGTATCCCTACAAACCCGGTACTATCTATTACATCCTAATCATAATACTAACTTTAACACCTGCGTAATACAGAGCACGCCGATTGGTGGTTGAACCAAAAAATCACCGAAACCAATGAAGGCCTTGAAGAACTCGAAAAGGGAGCACCTATATTGAAGGCGTCGCCAGTTCAGACCCTCAGAGAGATCCAGGATGACGGCTCGGATATCTTCCTCGGCACTATAGATTTCTTCCGCTGTCCGTGGATGGCTGTCGATCCTCGAGCTGCTGAAGGATCAGATCCTGAAGCCCTTCTGAAGGAAAACAATGCGCGACCCGTCGGGGATCCTGATATTCTGTGGACCGCCGGGTGCAAGTACCTCTGATCATACCTGGTGCGCAGCTCTCATCTTGCTCTCTAGATTATCTCTCGCCAAGTCATCATGGGCAAGGTATCATTTCCGACGCGCTTGGAACCTTACTCCATAAATTCGCCGTTCCCTTGTTGGGCGTACGGCGAATGATTGGCTCAGCCTACACAGGAAACAAAGGCAGCATTCGGGTCTTTGAAAAGAATGGTTTCGTATATCGGGGAGTCTACAAAGAAATTGTCGAAGCGAAAGGGAAGAAATGGGACCACGAAGTTCTGGACTGGAGTACAAAATGAATAAATAGCTATCTATTATTGATGTTGTACAGAGGAGTTTGGAATTATGTGGCGAGAATTTGTTTACATAGCAGCCCGCTCCTCCGGCGCCTCCCGGAAAGTGTACAAGTTGTTAACAAACCTATCCCAGGTGGCCTCAGCCAAGATCGGCGCCTTGACCCAAGGGGCAACACCCATAGCATCAACAAAGTCGTTCATCTTGGGAACAGCAGCGTTCATAGCAGTGCTCTCAATCTCAGCGACAGCCGCACGGTTCAGGAGACCAGTCTCCAAGTACCAGCCAATGTCCTTCTTGACCGCAAAGACTTCGTAAATGTCGCACAAGACCTTGTCGACACCCTGGTCGACAGCGGCGTCGTATGCCATGCGGTGACCAATGGCCTCAACAAGGTCCTTGGAGCGGGGAAGGATGTAGTCCGCGAATTGCTGGCTACGGTGACCGTACTTCTTCGCCAGAGCGCGGCATTCCTCGAAGACACCCTTCTCGTCTGTCATAGATGTTTGTAAGTGGATGTCAGCATTCCTTGTGAAAACACATACGGCGGGCAAGGAGCGAGTTGGGGTTCGTTGTGGCGGGAACACCGTAACGGCCGAGGAGGAGCTCGGCGGCGAGACCTTGAACATACCGTTTAATCAACGTCGAATCTCCTTGAGAAGCGAGGCTTACGGATGCACAAAACAAGGATATCACCTTCAGCGATGACAATACCACGCATCTCAGCCTAAAATCGCCATGAGACATAGAAGACTACTTTGAGAAGAAACATCACTCACGAATTGGGTGACAATTTGGTTGTAGTCAAAGAGACCTTGTGCACCAAGACGCTCAGAAAGGTTGAAATGCGAAGCCTGAGCATGCTCCATAACCACAGCCTTATAAGTCGTAGCAATCGCATGGCGGGACTGGTGGTTTGCCGAATCATCCGTAAAGTGCTTCACAGCATAATTCTGGAACGCCTGCAAGACATAGGTCTGCGCCACAGCAGTGAAGATGGGGATCTGCTGCGTGCGGAAGGAAATGATCGGCACTGGGTTCGGGGCCCCGACGTGGCGGCGGAGGGAGTACTTGTACGCAATGTGGGAGGCGATTTGCAGAGCGGGGATGGCAAGGCTGGCCAGCGCGAGGGTGCCGACGGCGATGCGCCAGATGGCTTGGAGGAAGTCTTCGTGGGTGGAGGGGTTCTCTCCAACCGGGCCAAGCAGAGACCAGGATGGTAGGGCGACGTTGGTGAAGTGAGTGATGGCGTGGTTCACCGGGGTGGCTCCGTGACGCGTGGGGATGAGCCTGAGAAATGGATCTTAGTCCAGAGGAGATAAAGAATGTGAATCAAAACCTACTTGGCTGTAATGCCCTTGCACATGTTGACGCCGTCATTGAGTTGCACGACGAATGGGCGGATACCGCGCTTCTCGCCCCTGACGTAGAGCTGCGACCAAACCACCGCGTAACAAGGCTTACCCAGAACGGGCACGGTCGGAGGCATGTACCTAGACGCGACATATTGAGTACTTGTCAGCGATGAGATGAGTCAATTCACTTGGAAGCATAGCCGTTAGGAGAGTTCATGACGAAAGTTCCGTCATCCTGTAGGTGCGTGGCGGTCTCCAAGTTCACCGCGTCCAAGCCGTGTCCGACTTCAGTGAGCAGGAATTGGCCACTGAAAAAATAACACGTTTAGAAGGGAAAGACGCGTAAAGCACGAAGGTGTACTAACATGGCCTTGCAGTCCATCATGTCAGCGCAGAGCCTTTGCAACTCAGGACGATCTTTAGCATAGGTTCCAATAGTACCAACAGCCAAGTTCAAGTGGATAGTCATGATGGTAATGGAGGAGCCATCGTGCCAAGCAATGGGATCGTTGTGGATCTTCCAGAACTTGGGACTCAGAGTGAGGATATCCTCAAAAGTCAAACCTACCCAGAAAGCATTGTCGGTGAATGAAAACGCTAGATGACGACGATCCACATACCCCACTTCTTCCAGATCTGCTCAGCGCGCATGTATGCATTGTTGCAGAGAGCGAGAGCGTTATCCCGAGAGCCAGAGTTTGATCCAGCGGCCTTGAACACGTCGAGCTGGAGGAGAGACTCGGAGGGCCAGTTACGAGCAGACATCGTGATGGATTAGCTAGGTTGAAATGGAGCTGTAGCTGTCGATAGAATCGAAAGAGTGCTTGACATTATAGGGCGAAAATGGTTAGCCTTTAATACTAGTCTCAACGGGGACACGGAGAGTTCTTCATGAGCACCGGTCGTCTCGACCTTGCGCAGAGTGGCAAAAACAATGTTGTCGACCCGATCCAGACCGGATTTGCGTAGACCAAGGAGGCGAATCTCTCAGCATCTGATGACGGGTCAAGGTAACCTACGCTGGTTGGGGCGCCAAACTCGGAATTGTTGCACTCAATTGGATCGTCGATGAATTGATTTATTTAATATCGGACCCTCCGACAATCATGGGTGCGCGATGAAATTTGTGCGCCCGAGTCTAAATTTTTACGAAGGCGTTAGTAACGCAATATCTCAACAACATGAAGAGAGAAAAACCCACGACGCTGAAACCCCGTGCCCGCGAAACGCGGCCCCAGTTCGCGCAAAACAAGATTCCTGAGCGCACTGATGCTACATTACCCAGGAAAGAACTGTCATATTGTACAGTTCACCTGTTTTCAACGGGTGAATATAGCTCAACTCTTGTGCTTTGGGACGGCCGTTGATACTCCGGGTGTGGTCTACAGTACACGAGTAAAGAAAGCATTGGTAGCCATCTCGAGAATCACATTAGGCTTGTGAATGGCGGCAGCTTGTAGTCCCATTCAAAGCCATATATCGCAAGGAAGGTACAATGAATGGTCTCCATCAACAAATACAAAACTGGGACCACACTCACCAGCAACGGAGACTGAAGGAAGAGGCGCGTACCAAGTTCAAGCTGAGTCCAATATCAGACCCGCTTAGAGACTCGGGATGACGAAAGGCAAATTGATACCGGCTAGCGCCTGAGAAATGCGCATGGGGGAAGGTAAGCCGTCGAGCAACGGCGATCCGTAATAGCTCGGTAATGTCAATCACGTCGTTGGCCCGTTTCTGCTCTTTACGCGAGCTTTGAAGCCAGCAAGTACTTTATGCAGTAACGCGGACAGCAGGGGTATGGCGGGCAGGTCATGGCGCGCGCTCTGGACGATACAATCGAGCGAGATGGAAGCTAATTTCGCGACTCCCGGGAGAAAGATGTCGATTCGACAAGAAGACGGCCCGGTTACTTGGGGGCGATGTTGCAGTAAAGTTTGAACCAGCACATTCTGCACCTCTTCTTGACTGAAATTGGGGACAGGACAAGAATATCCACATCCTAGACGATCTATCAGTATAGGAAGCACTGGCCTGGTAGCCAATCACTCACGTTAGGCGATTCGCGAACCATGCTCGTAACACGCCGTACTGCCGACAAGGCAGAAAGAGAACCCTGCATCGCGCAGGCCGGTGAACGCAACACGAGCCGCCAATGGCAATACGACTCGCCTTTCTTCAGGATAATCATCCATCACGAAGCGAACCAAGAAAGAGCATAGATGTGTACCTGCGAACACATCAGCAACAGCCATTACAACGCCTCACACGCATCTGACACCAACAATCCCGTCTTCCGTAACACAATATCCAGTGAAGCCATTCCAGAGGCCCAACAGAAGGGAAAACTGATGTGGGCGATATCGGTGGAGCAAGAGCAAAAAAAGCTCTCGGCGTCATCGGAGTCTTCGTTTAACGATACAAAATGTGTCACGTATATTATCGACATTTTCAACACGGTCTGCGTCGCGACTGTGAGAATAGAACGTCCAGGAAAATGGTATCTCAATAGATAAAACAAAAAAGCATAGCAAAAATCAGCGAAACGGGACGCGATAAACGGGTATACAACCCGTGGACAGAAAGGTAGTGAAAAAGAGAGAATGACATGCTACACCACCGCGGGGCTGGCAACGTTGAAAGGGGTATTAGACCCCCAGCCCTGGTCCGGCATGTATTTGGATGCAATTTGTATGCCAAATTTATCTAGAATCTTCCCCAAAACTCCGAGGTGTGATCGGGCCGAGATTGCTGTCGTTTGGACGAAATTTCTCCAACCTTGATTTGATGTCTGCCTGGGGTTGTGTCCACCTTGGCTCACGCTCTCATCAACCATGGCGCATGCACGCTGATCCAACGCGGACTTGAGGCATTCCACTCTGAGTCCGACGCCTGCTTCGGGGTGACTTGTTCTTTATTTTCTTCCAAGTCGATTTGAAGCTCCGCTATGGATGACGCCCCGTGCAACAAATTTTCTCGTTCGTCGTCCGACCACCACAGCCTGCAACCGACGTGTGGGCACCTTACAGGCCGCTCGCAGACTCGCTTTTGCCCAACTTTTGCCAGTGCCAGCGTCGCATGAGGCTTCCAGGTATGTAGTCAGCCAGCTTTTTTCTGGCTTTATTTTAATTTTTTGTCAACAGACCGGGAGATTCTCACGACAAATTGAAACGGTTCTGGCTCGCACGCTGCTCATATCCCTTCCACTCCCCCATCCAACTCTCATCAGCTTCCAAGCTGGGCTTGCCTCCTCCCCGTTGCATACTTCCATACTCCTTAGACCATCGTTGTACAATATCATGTCTTCTTTACCGAATTCCAAAATACATCTGTTCTGAACGTTCATAATGATATTGCTTAGGCATAGGCAGTATATACTGTGCTATAGACCATCAATCCTATTCGGTATCGCGAAAAATAAAAAATGCAAAAAATGCAGACTAGCTGTTCTGACACTGTGCGACGGGTAGCCGGCCTGTGTTCGCGCTTCGATGTCAATCCAAGGTTGGGGGGATCACATCCGTTCGGGCCGATTACAACATCGAGTCAATAGGTACCGCCGCAGGGTGGGACCCACCTTGCCAGCGCGCGGCAGTGTAGGACCGGTATCCCAAGGATTAGTTATGTCGTGGGCGTAAAGAATACGTAAATATAGGAGATGTCATACAGCACGAGGTCATAGCAGTTGGAGGTAGTTCGATGGTGCAACTAGCAAGAGATTAGAATTTGTTTGGGAGGCATGAAATAGTCAACGTACTTCCTGTTGTACCATCGGTTCTCCTTGCAGACCACCATTTCCCCTGCTTGTCGATAATGTCCAAGATGTCGCCTTTATTGAAGGTCAACTCATTCGGATCATCAGGAGATGCCGTATCTACGGGGATGTCAGCAACGACAAGTAATTGCGAGAAGGTCGACACATACAGGCATACAATGCCTTTGCTTTATGAGCAGGCGCATCTGCCGATGCTGGGTCGGAGAGGGGCAAATTATTCCCTCCTCCAATGCCGGCAACACCAGCGCCAATCGGGGAGCCAGGAGCATTGGGCTCATTTAGAGACGCGGGTCCGGTCGTGCTCGTAGCGTTGTGGATACTCCCACCACCGCCTCCCATGCTCTTGTCTCGGGCGTCCCCACTCGTGAAACTGCCGGTGCTCCTGACACCTCCAGGAGCACCATAGCCTGCCGCTCCAGCAACCATCCCGCTGCCTGCTTTGCTGTTGTACATGTCAGATCCTATGCCTCCAGACGCATAGTTCGTCGCATAGTTGCCGTTCACAGCCGACATATTATGTACCGAATTTGTGGTGCGCGTGCGCCGACGACGGGAAGGAGGGGTTAAACCTCCAGTGCCCATGGAGTTGAAGAGATGCAGAGTGAGCGAGTCGTCCTCCGAAGTAAAGTACAGCACCCATAGAATGTCCACCAATGAAAGAATGAGCCAGCCCGCCGACATGGCATTCAGGGCGCCGTCCGTAGAGTAGATTCCCTTCTGGACTCCCTCAACGGCGTAAACGATGGCGACCGCTCCAAAGACGCAGATCTGGAGACGGTGCATGGCGATGGAGTCGCTCGCGAGGGTGTACAACACGCCCAGGATGAGGAACAGCTGTAGAAATATTCCGAACCATTGTGTGCCGACAATATCATGGTTGGACGAGACTGGAGGAGAGATGAGCCTCGTGCTCCGAGTGAAAGCAAGATAACGCACATCTAGCTGCTGATATACACTGTCCTATAAAGGCTACAAACCATCCAGCCTAGACGGAAATTAGCTCTGAAAACAGCCGAAAAAACCAAGGTGACGGACGACGGCTAGAATGGTAGTGAGAAGAAAAAGATAATGGGTCAAGATGGGAGTAAAGTCGAGCTCCCTGCCATTGCCGCGATTCATGGTGGCTGAAGAGGAGAAAAGACGAGAAGTGGTGGGAGCTCAGATGAAGGTCAAGTAAAGCAGTGTGACTGTTTGGTTTCAAATACGTATGACGTATTTACACATCCTCACTTCCGCGAAAAAGTTTTCCCAAACGAGCACTCTATTTTCTGCGCAACAGCTACTCAACAGAAACAAGTATATAGACCCATTGTGACAGCCTCGACAACTCAATGTTAGAGCAGAAAACATTACTGACATGATCCATGATCGCAAACACTTCTCTACTGTTTGCGCAATGGTATCTTCCCATGGTTTCATGATGCCGTCTCTCTTCCACTGATGACCGCTGCGCACCGCAGATATCCGTCATCGCCTTAGCAGCTGCGCAATAGCAGAGCCGATCCAAGAACCTGAACCCATCTTATGCGCGTGTTGATACATGTTGCTTTAATGTTAAGAACATACGACCTAAAGGTTGGTATGCACTCAACGCCTTCGTCCAGGTCCTCCTCCACCTCCTATCAACACGAGCTTATTGCTCTTCTTCCGTCGACCACCGGTACCACTCGCGTTTCGCGACTCGAGCTCATGCCACGCCGCGTCAATGTCCCACTCATCCTCATCGTCTCTCCGAGTGGCTCCCGCGCCCTGCCTCGGTGTACCGGGAGACGAAAGAGTCGACGCAAAACTCCTTGATCCCCAAGCTCCGGAAACCGGTGCTGATGGTGATATAGTCTCCTCGGTCGCGCTAAAGTCCGGCTCGATAATCACTGTAGGTGGCGTAGCAGGTGCACTCCAGGAAGTCGTGTTGACTAATCGTCTCTCCCTCTCCCGCTCTTCTGCTCGTATTCTGGCTCGGTCATCCTTCTTACCCTTCTCCTTCCTCCTCGACGTCCGCATCTTCAAGGGGCCCTCAAAGTTCTTCAAGCCTTCTTTGCCGACGACACTCTTTAGATCAGCCTCGATAAAGACAACGTCTGCGCCCTCAGGCATATGAGCAAGATACTTGCATCGCTTCCGCAAATCATCGTTGACTGTGCCTTCTGATAATGCGTCGACACGAATGTCAATCGTGTCCGGGAAAGCCGGGTAGCTCTGGAAATGGGAGAGTAATATCCTGATATCGAGTGGGTGCAGAAATATCGGGAGACCAGAAGCAGCCTGGTAAAAGTAGTATGTTGACGTCGAGGGAGGAGGCGGATTTAGATTACGCCTCTGTCTAGGACCATTTCTGGTTACTGAACTTGGTCGCTGTGGGGTTAAAGCGGGTGTAGCAGCTGATCGAAGTGCGAGTAACTCTTCTGGGACATCGGTGGACGGAGCAAGGTGAGCCGAATGCTTATCACGGCGTCGACTGAGACCGTGTCGTTGTTCGACGTCGTGAAGAGCTTGTCGCGCTTTATCAATTTGTTCTCGTAGTATCGGATTATCCATTGCGCTAACTCTCGTCATGTGGTTGCGAACTTTTTGCTCTGCAGCGTCAATGAACGAGACGCCGAGATCATCATCCATGCCAGCGAGCTGACGCCTTTCCAAAGCGAGTTCGTCCAGGTCCTTGGACAGATCTTCGATGAGGTAGTCTGGCGTCGCAAGCATAAACTTGGAATAGTTGAAGATGTCGGGTAAGAAGTGGAAAGGCGCCTGGTGGGGCGGAATTAGATCTGAAGGCCACGTAGATGAGCGCGGTAAGGCCAGAGTGGTGATCTGAGGTCGTTGCATGAGTCGCATGCGGAACATGGAACCAGCGCGCGGAGCATCGAAAGGATGCTCTGCATAAGAAGAGGATGCAGAGGATGATGCTCCACCTGAGGGTTCGTCTAAAGACGAATCGAATACTGGACCGTCGAACCATTTAACGTTCTTGAGCTGATTATCGTTGATCGAGTCGAAGCAGATAGGACACCTTGCCCACTTATTCTCGGAGGTGTTGAGGTAGTGTAGAATGCAAGGATAGCAGAAAACCTGCGAACAAGTTGATAAGTAAGAGAATGTGATGATAAGAATGGGTACCGACATGACCGCATTTCGTCATACGCGACGCAGTAGGAGGCGACAGACAAATAGGACAGGTCGTATGTCCTTCATCTTGAGAGCTCTGTTCGCGGCCTGCCGCTACAGACGCGAGTGCAGATGAACGCGGGATGATAACTTGAGCGATATCATTCCACTGGAAGAAGCTAAGTGATAGTCAGTCTAGCAACAGCAACGATTGGAATAAGACTGACATATCCGGATCCGCAAAATGGACAGTGTAGTCGCCCATTGGGTTCATCACGAAACGATACTGAGCATTGACGAATCCTATCGAGACGTGGTGAACACCAGCTCATCAGCGACGACTCGACTGGGCACGCACGTTCCTTGTTCCAGAGGGCCTGAACACCCGTCCGCCGACTTCTACGCGGCACACCTGCCATAGGCTGCGACTGCCTCGGCGGCAGAGTAAAGTTGAGGAGATGATTCACGTTGACCGGCTGTGAATTCATCTTGGATGCTCGCTTCGGCGTAGTCTGGGGTGTCGGGAGGCTGGCCATTATGGCTCTGCGGTGTCGATAATTCGCGGGAAAAGACAATAAAAAGGGAGCGCAACTGTGGGCTCCCCTACGAGAGAGGGAGGGAACCAGCTCAAGCGTATGATACCATTCTCGGCATGACTCCGATTCCTTCACGTGCGCTCCCGGAATGAACTCTGCCTTAAACGGCCATTATCATTATGGGTAAGAAGACTCTCAATCCGGCTGACTCGTTTCGTGCGTATTTTGTGAATCAATTGGTTGTACGAGACTTACAGTCATGCAGGCAAGGCTCAGCGCAAAAAAGAGCTAAAAAAGGCAGGCATTCGCCCAAAAACATGTCCCTTTCATACTCAACAATGCATCATGTAGTAGAACAAGGCCACTCGCAGCCAAGCACGCGACTTTACGCTTGTCAAGAAGGATACTTGGGGTCTGCTCCTCTGTTTGATTTCTGCCCTGCTTTCCTTAATATTATATATAGACCTTCAGGATGAAATTGAACGCCTCGAATCTGTAGGCAAACCCGACGACCAGGACAAAGCGCGTCTACTAGAGCTCAAGGCAGAACTTGAGAAGATCAACAAGAAAAAGGCAGAATGGGTCGAGGAACATCCTGAACATCGACGTCTCGTATACAGACCGCGCAAGGAGACAGATACGCAGAAGCTTGAACAAGAATTGCTCGCAGCTAAACCCAAGAGGAATCTCTTTTTGCCAAACGGACTGCCTAGGCATCCAGAACGCAGTATTTACTATGATCCTGTCATGAATCCCTTTGGTGTCGCTCCTCCTGGTATGCCGTATCGAGAAAGAGGTATGCACACTTTCTATTTCCCATATAATTCACTTACTCAAATGCTTCTAGATCTTATACCAGGAGAGATCGATAGTGATGCTGATTCCGATGATGGTGAGCCGCTTTTAACACGTATTCGTTTCTGTTTACAAGCAGGTCAATTTAGATGATGATATTATGATGCCTGCTGGCCCACCTCCCAAAGGAGAGGATGCCATTGACAGCGACGAAGACATTGCTATGCCTGAAGGGCCCCCACCAGGTCGGGAAGGAGAGCCAGATATTCCGATGTCTCCACCACCTTTACCACCGTTCCCACCGTTCCCACCTGGCGCTGTTCCTCCAAATATGTATCCTACCGCACCACCATTTCCTCCGCCCCATAATACTTTCTTTCCTCCAGGAGCCATGCTTCCACCTCCACCTCCACCTCCAAATTTTGTACCAAATGTACCACCCCCACCGCCAATGCCTCCAAACTTTATGTCCAACATGCTTCAGCCTCCACCAGGCTTTTTCCCTCGTGGGACCCGGGCACCTGGCTCTATGCAAGATCCTTTATCTTCAATACCCCATCAGACCTTTCAAGGTCACCGGAGCCAGCCGCCGCCACTCCCGCATTCGTCGCTACCTTCGAAACCCCAGTTCAACCCCGCGTCATCTCAAGCAGTCGCTGCGACTGTGTCTGCCGAGCCTGAGTTACGGAACCTGAAGAAGGAAGCGACATCATTCGTACCGGCATCCTTGAAACGGAGAAAAGTGGGTACAGGCGTAGTTGGTTCAAGCAGGATTAATGCTGCGCCTGGCGTCCTCGATGAAGAAGACGCTGCCGAGCCAGCGCGTCCCGACTTGCTTTCCGTTCTGCAGGATCAATTTGGATCCGCTCCGACCGTTCCTCGTACTTCGGGACCGGTATCCGTAAAGCCGAAGACGGATGTGGAGAAGAGTAAGGACGACTATGCAAAGTTTGTCGAGGAAATGGGCGATATATTGGGCAATAAGTAGGCAATAACTACCGTATACACGAGCTATACATGCTATCTTCTCGTCACTATATCAAGTCTTGTGGTACAACTGGTTGACGCGTATGTATTGCAGTTCGGGAGGCCTTCGGCGAAATACGTATCGGCCATTCACTTTTGATGGGAAGCAATCTTATAAATAGAGCGTGTCTGCTTTTTGACTCCCACCATTCTCTATGAGTACTACCACCACCACTGTGGCGCCAGCCAACGGAGTCATCTACTTGAAACCCCGTCCGTATGCCGCGCATGCAGGTTCATTCATGCTGCTACCTCTCCTACCTAAGCCTAAACCACACAAGGCCTTACCATCGGAGATCTGGACGGAAATATTCAAGTTCGTGCTCGAGGCGCAGGGCGGGGATGAACAGATATGGTGTGTCGCGCGGGTCAATCATGGCTTTAGAGTATGTGATCTCTTCCATTTCCCTCAGACGTGGCTGACGCGACTACAGGCTACGGCTCTACCGCTTGCATACAAGCGTGTCCACATCCACAGTCTCTCTCAATTAGAAAAGTTTTATCGCCGACTGTATGACGCTGAAATGAAATGGGACTGTATTCGAAGAATTCCGTATTCAGCTCCAGGTCGGGTATGTGTGTATCTTATCATGGCTGAACACGAACTAATGCATTCGATCAGTGGGTGCAGAGCCTCGACCTCACAAAAGTCACATTCGTTGACCATGCACAAGCGTTTCTCCTCGATTCGCTGCTCACACCACTCTTTCCACTCGTTCCATGTCTGACGCACTTATCTATGAATCCCCTCTTCGTCATGAGCCGTCGAGCTATCGCGTCCCTCGCATACAGACCAGGCGTCGTGAACATTCGCTCTCTCGAGGGGATAACCTACGTCCCTGCCCAAACGCAGAGCGAAGAGGAGGAGTCCATGGTCACTCTTCTCCGATGCTGCCAGCATCTGGAGGAACTAGAAATCACTGGCCACAGTCCCGATCCATCCGACTTGGACTGGACCGCCTTCGAGGACCCAGAGACCTACGCGTCCAAAGGGCCGTTGTTCCTGCCGCATTTACGTATATTGACACTGCTGTCGATACACTCGTCACCCTTGCTGTTCACCCTGCTTATCTCTCACTTACCGTCGCTCGAGAAGCTGACCATCACACCATACGACGACCTCCCCGGATCTCCCGTATCCCAGTTCATCGAAACGCACGGCGCGCATCTACGGTCTCTACTGTTGTTCACGCCAAAGTCTTGGCCCACGAGACTGCACCCATCGCCGGACTCCATTCTCACCACATCGCCGAACCTACGGCATATGTCGTTGGAACAGCCATTACCGACTCTTGTCATCAAGGGGAATCATCCTCTTCAATTCTTGTCCATACCCCGACCGAATAACGATTCGTGGGACTTTCTCGCGAGGTTACTCCCTCACGTCCCGAATCTTTGCGCGGTTCGGGCGAGGGATGTGAAATGGTTGCGAAAGGGCATGAACTCGAGGGCGCAAGAAGCTGGGGTGCAGGGAACGATGAGAGAATGGAGGAAGCGGTTGGCGCGGAGAGGTGTTAGGATGTTGGACTCGGATTGGAAGGACATTGAGCCTTGAGCTTCGTGAGTTGGTTATCTAGCGCGGTGCTCCATCTGAACCTGTTATTTTTTGTAAACTACTACTGATTCTGTTCATGCAATACCACTCATAATATATCAATCTGCTCTTCTCCATTTCCACGCAGCCAGCGCTGCACAACGGCACGCCGGTCATCTGTCAAAACTCGGGGTACGATATACTTAAGTCGAGGACGCGACGTCCGTGGTCGTCGCGCTATGTCCAAGACACTCCCATTCTACTTTATCACTGCGTTCTCAAACGACTCATTCGCTGGGAATCCCGCTGCCGTTGTCTTCGTTGACGATGACTTGGCCGAAGACACAGAGACACTCATGAAACTGGGCGCGAACCTCAGCCAGCCTATTTCTCTGATGGTCTATCCCCCTCGCGAGCCATCGACGGATCCAAAGATCGCCAAGCGTAGAGTGCGCTTCATGACGAACAGCTTATCCGAAGTCGCGTTATGTGGACATGGTTCGCTAGCTGTGGCGGGTACGATGTTTGCGAAGAAGCTAGTCCCGGACGAAGTCGAGGTGTTGGAGTTGGAGACCAAGTCTGCTGGCGTGTTGAAAGCGTATCGTAAAGAGGAGGGATGGTTCGATATCGAGCTTCCGAGCGCGACTCTTCATGAGGTTCCGTCAGATGAGGCGCGCGCGCTGAAGAAAGCGATGAATAACGCGTTTGGACGCGTCTTGGCGATCAATTATATTGGGAGGGGTCGTGATAATTTTGCGCCGTATCTAGTGGTGGAGCTCGATGCTAAAGAGGACCTCAAGGCCAGCATGGTTGATGCAAACGCTCTGGTGAGCCTACAATTTGACATTCGGGGGGAAATCCTAGCTCATCATTATGCAGAAAATGACTGGCTATAACATCCATGTCATCACCACCGATTCAATAACGGGCGAAGAAGCGTTCATTTCCCGTGCGTTTGCGCCTGCAGTGGTTCAAGCCGGAGAAGATCACGTCTCGGGCTCGACGCATTCGCTGCTTGTTCCCTACTGGTTCTCGAAAAAGGAAATTCCTCCAGGTGATTTGGTTTCAGTCAAGCAAGTTAGCCAAAGAGGAGGCAGCTTGAGAGTCCACTGGGAAAAGGAGGCGAATGTCGTTCATCTCCAAGGCCAGACGGCCCTATTCGCTGAAGGGACGATTACTATATGTGTTGAAGATTAGTATCAATATTCAGACTCCTGAGTTTCTATATGCTTGGAACACCCAGCGCAAGATTTAGGAGTTACTTGTAAGCTGTAAAAGCTTTGTAAGTTGAGTCTATTGGCTGTACTGCGCGCAAGCGGAGTCGGGCGGCGACCAACGTTCACGATCAAAACAGTCCAATACAGTTCAGACGTTGATTGCCACTTTGAGCACTTACTACTACCATCCTCAACGCGGCATCGGGCGCACACAGATCGTTTACGGAAATTCCGTGGTGACAGACATCTCTGGTTCGCTGGATTACTGTACACCTTGCTAACAATGAGGGGCTGGAGGTGATCGGACTGGCTCGAGTCTATAAAAAGGCGTCGCTGGGTCAAGAAGCCATCTACTCGTTCACACCTCCTTCACCACTGCACAATGAGCTTCCCTCTTACTGGTCAAGTTGCACTCGTGACGGGAGCTGGAACTGGAATGTAAATGCCAGCATTCGGACGCGTCGACTTGGGACTAACAGTTCTCGACAGCGGCTTGATGATAGCGACTGTGTTCGCGAAGAATGGAGCGAAGGTCTACATTACGGGCCGACGCCTGGCAGTTTTGGAGGCCGCCGTCTCCTCCGGGATGGGTTTGAGTGGTTCTCTTGTGGCGTAGGTGTCCTGTGTCCAGCGCGGAAACCCTGCTCACACTACTTCAGACTGCAACTGGACGTCACGAATGAAGAATCTGTAAAAAAAGGCGGCTGAGATTGTCAAAGCTCAAGATGGAAAGCTCGATATTCTCGTAAACAAGTACGCATTCGAACGCTGAATGTGCGTATTTATACTGACCATATCTCTACAGTGCGGGCATCAATGGACCAGTCGTTGATCAAGCAGGCTTCATGAGCAGAAAGATGGCTGCTGAAGACCCTTTGGAGCCAGAGTCCTTCAAGGACTGGGTCGACCTGTTTACCATCAACAGCATCGCGCCGTTCTTTGTCATACGCGCCTTCACCGATCTGCTTCTCGCTGGTGCTCGCTCGCGCAGCGCGGACGCTACTTCTAGCGTGATCAACATTTCTAGTGCTGCAACCTATATCCGTTCGAATGTAACCAGCAACACAGTAAGTCCCTGAGCACTTTGTTTTGTCTGATGCACTCGGTTGACTGGTAATGACATAGTTGGGTTATGGTCCCTCCAAGGCTGCTCTCGACAAGATCACAGTTGTGCTGGCCACCGATTTCGCGTCTAGGAGACTTCCTATTCGCATCAATCAAATCTCCCCTGGCATGTTCCCGTCGCAATTGAGCGCGGAGCTGTTGGACGACCTGAGTACCAAGCCTCTTCCCGGATTCGTGGCCCCGGTGCCTTCCGGGAGAGCGGGAACGTAAGTCTGATATTTATCAATATCACTGTGGACCATTGATTGACCGCAACTTAGCGAGGAGGAAATGGGGAGCACTGCGCTCTACTTGGCCACGGCAGGCTACACTAATGGCATCGACATAAAGATCGATGGAGGCGTGTCTCTAGTTAATCCTTGATCATTGTGTCTAGTGAATCCATAGTACCAAGTTGAATACAATTATGAGTTGACGAAGCCGCTGGTCTGTGTGCAAAAAAGTAAAGGGGGTGGCAGTGCAATCGCGTAGTTTTCTACCATCATGCATCATGTCTTCACATTATGCTTGTGAACGCGTCTACACCCTCCACATTTTCGGTTCAACGGCGAACGCACATTCCTCGTTTAATACGTGGCCGGGACTCGCGTTTGTCATGACCGATCATCATCGCGGGCATTGTCATCCGAATGGACCTTGGACGGGCGTACAAAGGGAACCAACAGCAATACCTCTCGGATTATTAGGCTGGGCATGCTCGCTCTTCTAGGTTCATTTGCAGGTGAGAAGATCGCGTTCCCTTCACCATTTGATCTGGGACGTGTCTCTCCGTCAGTCTCCCGTAGCCTACGTACAAAGCCGCAAGCAAGTTCCGTTTATAGTATCTCACCGTTCCACTTACGAACAACATGTTCGTAATCTCATTCATGTGTTATCCGGCGATTGCCAATGTTCAGTGTGGACAATGATATATATTCGCCAGCTAAATTAGGTTACTAGCTCCGGAGATCGCTCTCAAGCTATCTATGTGGATTGCAGACTGGTCCAAGCACAAGTCCACTGTGGCCACGAGAGGTGGATCGAGCGCCATTGTTCGACGTCTACTTAAAGTGTTCGCGTTCTCTTCGCCCTCCACGACTTCTTCTGCTATCCATTACTACGCCACTTCTCGACACCCTTTCTATTCTTCATCATCGCGTCACGCATCGCCATGGCCAGCACTCTCGAACTGGTTTACGACCGCAGTCAGGTCTTCCAGCTTTGGGCATGGACAGCCTCTCCCAGCGGAGATAACCATCACTACACTATTCGCGTCCAACAACGCCTGCGCAACCACGTCTTCACCGCGCTTATGGGTCCGCTTGGCGAACACCCTACACGAACTGTCATTGTCAAAATCGCGCAAGGCGCTGACCAGGTGTCAGCGCTCGATTGGGAGGCGAGAGTTGTATGAAAACGATCTGCGAGGTTTGCAGGGCAGTGTGGTTCCAAAATGCTACGGGTACTTTAAGGGGCGTTCAGGCGGGCAATCTCTCTCGTGTTTGGTCTTAGAATTTTGCAATCAGCCATTCCGAAGCGCGGATTTTAGGTGATTTGTTCAAATTACATGGTCTTGGGATCTATCTATATTTAACGCGTTCAACAGTCAACAAATTATCCTTGCCACCGCTAATCTGCACCAAGTCGGAATTTACCATGGGAATATCCTATCTGGGGCTCATTTTGTTCTTGCCAGTAATGGCATTCGTATCATCGATTTCGCCAAGGCGCAGAGGCATCACTGTCGCTCGTCTTGTGCAGAGCTATCGGTTGTGGGGGAGAAGTATGGACGCGTTGATGAGACTCAGATCAGCGACATCTACCCTCGCCGCTTGCGGAAAGATAGCATGTATTCTGTTCGAAGTCACTTTTGAGACGTACTACGAAGCTAGGGCGGACACATTCCTTATTACACTGCACTGTACCATAGTCTCATTGCTCTGTTGTAACTGCATCTCATACCTGTATTTTTATTATATATATCTCTGCAACGTACTCACATGTGTCTGCTCAGAGTAGTGTGGTTTAAGCGCGAAGTTCGCGCTTGGTGGTCAGCAGCGCTGCGGGCGCGGCACAGGTAGACGCGATCGATCGATCGAGGCTATGTCGGTGCCTGGCTTTGCTTACAGTCACTTTGATTCTTACCATCACCATGACTGCTCACAACACAGAAACGAATGGATTTCCTGAGGGCTACTTCATCATTCGCTCTGTAGCCTCGAATCGGCTGCTGGACGTTTCACAGGATTCGATCGAAGATGGCGCCACCGTGATTCTCTTCCCAGAATCTGAGACATCTCTCGTTGAAAGTAAGCTCATCATCTTGTACGTGTGGTTGGCAGTGGCTTACTCTATCTTTAAAGGTCGAAGGAATCCTAATTCCAACAACCAGGCTCGTCCCACAAGATATAGACTAGATCCGAAGCTAATACTTTACTTTAGGTCTTCTTCATGGACACCTCTGGTGCGCTATGCTCTCGCTCATCTGGTCACGCTCTCGATATTGAAGGTAACTGAATGCTTCTTTGCTCGTCTGTTCTGTCTGATATACATTTGCTTAGACGACCGTCTCGTATTGCGCCACCGACGTCCTGTGTCGCTTCCCTTCCCGAACCCGTATTCTCACCCTCTGCCCAAGTTCTCATATAACAAAGAAACAGCCGAAATCCACGTCGAGTTTTCCTGTGATCCCACATACCCTCCGCGCGCCTCCGCTCGCATTTCGGGATCATGGAAAGGCCAAACTTACCTCCTAGCGTCTATACCCGTACGCAGGCCCAGAACAATCCTTGATGATGCTACAGAGTTTATATCATCCACTCTTGCGGCACCTTTTTCTCTCTTCTCTGGAAATACATCTCCCCAGTCGGCGACGCCTGAAGATGTCTTCCAGAATGGCGTAGATTTAAAGGAGGAAGAAGTGTTGGAGGAAGACCGCGGGGAGGAGGCAGAGGTTGACGATTCTCCGGAGTTGTCTCGGTCTGTGCGGATGCTCACCATTGTCAACTCAGCAGTGGACGACCATCATCTCGTAGAGAAGGCGAGTGAACAGGCGGAGATGGCAGATTCGTACCTCTCCGCACTGTCAATGCCCGCACTGCTGCTTAAATACTCGTTGTCTTCAACCTTAGTTTCATGATCATCAATGTAATTCTATGTGTATACCGTTCAATGCCAGTGTCATATTCTTAACCAAGAACAGTTGTTATCGCACCTTCGGGCTGGCATCCTAAGTTTCCCAATGTAACTTAATACCGAGTTGATACGCTGGCGGAGGAGGACCAGAAGACCTTGCTTCGTACCGTTGCCGCGATGCCACCGGCGAACCAAATAGGTCTGTTGTTGAACGTGCTCACTTGTCTGTCACGTACTGTGCAGAACTTCTCTTGTCTGCAGAATGGCACGTTCCTCTTCTGGCTCTTACTATTCGCCAGTCGGCCTCTTCTTCCGTATTATAGCCGTCGTACGTCATTATTCCGCTGCGGGAAACCCATGAACCAATGTGGCGCGTCGAATCAGAGGTCGCGTCAGGGTTCTCCCTTCGTTCATAGACGATGGGGCCGAGTCTCGTTCTCACTTCTACCAGTAAGAATCTCGGAATGGAGGGCACTCGCACGATCACTTTGTGAGAAACAGCTTTCATATTAGTGGTCAGCTTAGTCCGGAGGAAGCACAACAATATATATTGCCATAATCAAGTGAGGTAGCATCAAATTGAGTTCGTACTCAGGATGCTTCAAGTTATGTCCCGACTTCAATCTCTTTCGCCCTTAGTCAACTCGTTCAACCTGTACCGCGTGATACTCCGGTGAAAGGCGACATACCCTTCTGCGAACGCATTGTACGCTTTCAAGGCAACACCATCTGGCTCCAGCAATAATCTCACGTTCTTGTCGGTCTGGATGACTTCCTTAGAGAGGTCACGGAGAGCAACGTTTTTCTTCACGCCCAAACAGCGTGCGGTGATGGAGACCAGATTCTTCTCGTCACCTGTTAACTCTTCCTTATAGAAAGAGAGAACATCGCTGTTAGAGGTATGAGTGGAGCCTCGTGGTTTGACACATTTCGACACATACTTTACTCCGCCGAGGATTCCCATTA
The DNA here is from genome assembly GCA_015501595.1 of Hymenopellis radicata. Classification (NCBI taxonomy): domain Eukaryota; kingdom Fungi; phylum Basidiomycota; class Agaricomycetes; order Agaricales; family Physalacriaceae; genus Hymenopellis; species Hymenopellis radicata. The sequence continues at coordinate 50,525 of JADNRX010000130.1, forward strand.
GTTCCGGTAAAGCGTGGATGTATGAATCCACTGGGACCTCAGGGGGAAATATAAAGAAAGAGTATGCGTCCGCTACGCCAGATAATCCACGAGCGAATTTTGGGAATTGTTTAGCAGTGGGCGACAACTGTGGCGTGGGTTTAAGACTTTGTGGCGAGGTTGATAAAGACCGAACCTTTATGTTCTTCGTGCGCTGTTCTAGGACCAAAGCAGTAACAAAGTTGAGTGCGGCCGTTATGATGAGGTTCGCTGCCATATAGTCGAAGTAGGCATGCGTATCGCGGAGGAAGCTCGAAAAGAAATCAAGTACGACGTTTCCATGCGATTCTGCTCTGCAAAATCGGCCGTGGAAAGAGGCGAGACCCGCCACATCGCTCGCAAACGTGTCGTCGAGATACATGAGGAACGCCGTGTACAGGGCAACGTATAGCCGCAAGGACGGATTTTCTAAATGACCGTACGATATGCTAGCGATAGTGATTCCGTCAGGAACCCAAGTTGCGAAAAATAGGCCATTGAATGATCCTCCGCAGAATACCCTCGTAACTTGGCCTCTTGATAGCAGAGAGCGTGGAGAACAGGGTCATGCCCGGCCGGAGGGTTGGAGGTGGATTCGAAGTGGGTAATGAGTTCAAGGCAGATGTTTCTGATCTCCTTGAGTTCTTCGTCAGTGATCTGCACGAACTATTACATTAGTGTATGCGGGAAAACCAAAGACACTCACAAGTCCAAGTTTTGACGAAACGGGTGAAAGACCGACAACAACTGGATTCACTTGGGGTGTCATCGTTGAATGATTGGTGGGCGAAATATACCTATGTGAGTCCTTTTATATTCGCCTGAACTTGGCATACCGGAGACGAAACCTCCGGCTTGGATTTGTTGAGCCAGGACGTGACGACACCATTGAACGCGCCACCAGTACCACATACCGGGGACAAAGCTTCCCGACTGAGATTTTTTGAGCCAGGGCGCAGTGACGACACGAATAGAACGGGGGCCATTGGACGCGCACCAGTATCACAATCAGGCGCACAAAGATAACTGCTCCATAAGTTGACATGTATGCATTCCATTAGGCTGGGGGGTGGATGAATGCAAGAGATCCTTGACGTGGGAAGGAGAGATTACAACATGGGGTACCACCTTGATGCATTTGAATGCTCGACTGTGCAATTTACCTCAGTGCCCAACACCGTTTGCCACCCATATAAACACAGCGAAAAAATATCATTGGCTAACACTACCGCTGATTCCTGTAGCCAGTCAGATCTCTCAAACGAAGAGGGTCGAAACAGGCGTACCTGCCAGAGACAGAAGTCTCTTCCAAATGGTTGGCGTTTGCGATGATGGCGAGGATTACTTTCGATGGAGAACGTTGATGAGTTGATATATGCGTGGTCGCTCACTGTAACAGTAGCATCTTTATAGCACAGAGTGGACGAGGAAGGATTCCACTGGCAGGATTGGCATTTCATTATGGCACAGCCACATTGTTATCTTTGGGAGATAAGATGACAACAGCAATGATGTGATGGCTCTTCACCTGCAACTGACGCCCATCATGGCAGAGCGTCTGGACTCACCATTGTCGGGCTCAAAACCCCAAAGACCGAGTACTGGATCCAGTGAAATGGGCGTCTCCGACAGCCGCTTACCGGGTCCGTCATCGTCGTCTACTGCGATGTCCAGACCACTTTCCCCGCCACCACAATCCTCGTTGCCAAACAGTCCTCCCGCGAAAATGAAGCCACTACCCTACAATATAGGCGAAGAGAGTACCCCTCAGTCGCGTCAGTCGCCCGGACCACAGCCTAAATCCAAAGTATCAACGCCACGACCTCCGGAATCGAGTACCCCTGCGCAGAGGTCACCGGATGGCACGCGCCCACTAAACGTTACTGACGCTCTGAGCTATCTGGATGCCGTCAAGGTGCAATTCCAGGATAAGCCAGAGGTCTACAACCGCTTTTTGGACATAATGAAGGATTTTAAAGGACAAGTGTGCGTAATATGCCCTGCTTTTTCGTTCCTAGCTCATATAAATGTAGTATTGACACGCCGGGCGTCATTCAGCGGGTATCAAGACTATTCCACGGCAATCCCGTTCTCATCCAAGGATTCAACACATTCCTCCCCGTCGGATATCGCATTGAGGTCTCGGTGGACCCAGCGGATCCGAACACCATTACAGTCACGACGCCGACAGGAACAGTTACTCAAAGTACAAACGGTTTTCAGCAGCTTCCCCGTCCACCCCCACCATCCTCAGATATACCCGGCTTCGGTCCCAATCTTGCACATCCCCTTCCTTATCCACCTGGCGTCGCCCTCCCTCCACTTGGGAGCGGCACATTGTCGCGCTCAATGACACCTCAGGCATTCCATCAGCCATCTCAGGTCGGTCCTCCGTTCGATGGCTTCAACTCTCCCTTCCATCCCAATGCATCAACTTCCGCGGCGGCCATCCTAGGCGGCCTCAACAAGAGACACACGGACCCACAGCCCCAGGGAAACACTGACTTCTACCACGCCATTCAGTATCTGAACAAAATCAAAGCGCGGTACAATGAAGATCCCAACATGTACAAGCGTTTTCTCGACATTCTTCAGGCGCACCAGAAGGAACCAAAGATACCCGCAAGCGAGGTATTTCGCATAATACGTCTTGTTGTTGTTGTTATTCCTAACGTTTTGTCAAGTCGCCTGTTTACGCGCAAGTTCTGACACTCTTCCAAGATGCGCCGGATCTGTTGACGGAGTTCAAAGATTTCCTTCCGGAAGCTGGGAACCAAGGAATGGTAGCAAGCGGAACGGCTACTGGCCCCCCTTCATCTTGGAATGTTCCTCCGGAGACATCCAGCTCTCCCGACAAGGTACCGAAGAAGCCTGCACCAACACTGAAGCGGAAAAAGCGTGTCCCAGAAAAGGATGTCACCCCAGTGCCCCCAGCAAAACCTGCACCCAGTAGTAGGGTAAGTCTGATGGTCATACCGTTTTCATGAGTTTTCATGCTGTATGTTTAGGTCAAGAAGGCAAAACATCACCACAAAGAACCTGGCTCACCGTCGTTCTCACCGTATGCTGGGCCATCACCTCAACCAGCGCATGCGCACGCGCACACACATACGTCTAGTGCAATACTACCTCCGCCACCCGTTCCTCATTCGCACGCGATGCAGCCTCCCGCGTCTACACAATCGCTTTCAGTTGCAACGCCTTCGGGTTCTGACAACAAGCTTTTGTTCTTCGATCGCGCAAAAAAGGCGCTTGAGAATCGGGAGATATATGAGGAGTTTTTGAAGCTCTTGAGCCTGTTCTCGAAGGATATCTTGGATCTCAGGACTCTTATAGACCGAAGTCGGGCGTTTTTGGGCGATAGCGATTTGATGGCGGAGTTCAAAGAATTAGTTGGATGGGATTCCAAGCAGGAGAGTTCCGAAAATGGTCCGCCCGGTAGTATTAGGACGGGTCCGCCTGAGGCATTATCTGCCTTGCCCGTGGATGATGGCGAGGGGCCTAGTTATCGGAGACTCCCCGAAAGCGTGAGTGGCCACTCTAATGTGGCGCCTGAGATGCTAACCATATTGTAGGAGGTCCGACTAGCTTGTTCGGGACGTGACGAACTTTGTCGCTCCGTCTTAAATGACGCATGGGTATCCCACCCCACATGGGCATCTGAAGAAGCTGGTTTTCAAACACACAAGAAAAACTCCTTCGAGGAGGCGCTACATCGATGCGAAGAGGAGCGTCACGAGTATCACGTTCAGCTCCAGGCTCTGACCGCCACAATTGCCCATCTGGAGCCGCTGTATGCGCGCATCGAGGAAATGTCAAATGAGGAACGGGCAACGTTCCGACTTAAGCCTAATCTCGGCGGACCAGGTCGCGGGCTCTACGAACGGATTATTAAAAGGATCTATGGACGTGAGGCTTCCGTGGAGGTTCTTAAAGCGTTACAAGAGTATCCTGCCAATACCGTTCCTGTGGTTCTCTCTCGACTAAAGATCAAGGACGAGGAATGGCGTCGTGCTCAGCGGGAATGGAGTCGGACGTGGCGGGAGGTTGACTCGAAGAACTTCTACAAGTCTCTCGACCACCAGGGCATAAGTTTCAAAGTCAATGACAAGAAGAACATAACGGCAAAGCACTTTGTCGCCGATATCGAGGCTGTCAAGCTCGAACAGCAGACCATGCATGAGCATGATCCGATACCTGCATCCGCTCGAGGGTCTCCTGAATCTCAGTTCGACTACGCGTTCCAGGATACCTCGGTTCTTCATGATTCATTGAAGATGGTCTTCTCATTTTTAGATCGCTCGCAGGGCACGTACACACCCCAGGAACGACGTGGGGTCGAAAGTTTCCTTCGAACCTTTGTTCCTGCTCTATTCATGTACCCTCAGGCGGAGTTTAGCGACGCATGTGGGCCATTCGATAATGTGCAAGACGAGGAGCAGGATCTGGAGCGCGGTGGACGACGTTCTAGTGGTAGCCCCCATTCGTCGTACGTCAACGGGGTCCGGCCGATAGATCTTCGGAAGAAACTCTTGAAAACTGCCCAAGAAAGGGCTTCCGGAGACGCGACGAGGTCTGCATCTGCTATGGGGTCTCGTGCTGTCTCGCCTGGCGGAATGAGCCGTCCCTCCCCTTCCCCTCGACCAGAGGAGAGGAAGAACGACTTCGGCAATGACATATGGATCAAAGAAACGGTAGCTACCGGTTCTTTCACAGACAACGTCGCATATGACGCTGACTCCGAGCGACCATTCTTTGCTAACACGACATTTTACACGCTGCTGCGTCTGTTGCAGGTAAGGAAGCTTTTGCTACTTGAATGGGGATAACGTTTGATTGTTTTTACTAGTTGCTGTATTCTCGTCTTCTCATGTGCAAAGAAATTGGACAGGCATTGGCCGCCCAAAAGCATGCTGAGTTGCTGGCTAATCCCGTAGCTGTCGAGCTTGGATTGGACGATCCGAACGGACCAGCCACGCTCCTCAAGCAAACGATGGATATCCTGAGTGAGCGCGCAAAAGATGACACTAATGTTGTGTACATGTATCTGCTGGATGCGTGCGAGAAGGTTTTCGCAAACGAGCTTGACCAGGTCTCATTTGAAGAGCATATGAGGTGGTTTTTCGGTAACAAGGTAGGAGCATTACTCAATGGTCAGATGCGCATGTCGTTTATTTTTGTAGGCCTATCACTTGTTCACATTGGACAAGCTGATTACCGCCTTGGTGAAACAGGTTGGGGTGCAGCTATTTGTGCAACTCGATGTCGATACTGATCTATTTTCGCTCCGCAGGTACAGACGATATTATTAGACAGCAAATGCCAGGAGTTGTGGTCTCTCCTACAAAGTGTCCAACAGACCGGTGTCATTACGAATCAGGATGTCATTCGATATCGTCGGGAGGCAGAGCGACATGTACAGGATGACTATCTATATCGGCTTCAATGGGTGAGTGGCCTTGATCAATCAAATTGTTATTTCAAGCTGAGACGGCCTATTAAAAAAAGGTGCGGGAGTCGAAGACGATTAAGGTGCAGCTGATGACCCCACAAGACCCGAGTACAAACGGGGCGCCGACTGCAGGGAATCGTTGGCGAGAGTACATTGCGAGCTATGTGATGCGCCATCCCACGGAATGGGCAGAAAAACAAGGAGAGCGACATAACGCAAAGGTATTTTTGTCAAGGTATCTGTCGTGATGTGGCTTCTGGACTCGTGTACTGACCCAAATATAGGACGCGGCAATCGGACAGCACTACAGCCGTATCAGAGGGACTGATGAGTATCCGGATTAGCCCGTCGACATACAAGCTTGTGTATGAGAGGGATCTGAGGAAATGGTGTGGCGGGAAGTGAACCGGACGTTGTTGGAAAAGGCGAAACAGCGAGACGAGGACAGGGCACGGTGGATGGTCTCCGATGGTGTAAAAAGCTAAAGTTCGATCCGCACGCTGTACATACTTATTTTTAGGACGGTCATGAAATTATGTAAATACTAGGAGTCTGCCAGATAATTGTGTCCGTGTTTGGTCCTATATCTCGAGAGACTCTTAGCCCACACCTTCCCCCCTCAATACTTTCACTCGGCGGTGCCAAGGACGTGACACCCATTCGCGCCCATACTGAGTCCTTGCAAGAGATTACAAGGCTCCGATAATGGCAGCTGGAGCGGGCCCATCCAGCCGCCCCTTTGGCCGTCGTTCCAGACGTTCTCCTCGTCCATTATCACGGTCTCCATCCCCATCCGCGTCTCTGCTCTCGTTACTGGCATCGGTGGCCGCGACGGTCCCCACGGTCGACGGCAGTCCAGCTCCGTTACACTTTCTCTGCCCCAGATACAGTGCCGCCACCGAGTTTGTTGAGCAAGCCGCCGTTGCCGACGCTCCGCCATATGAGTTTCCACCGGAAACCAGCACATCCACGGTCTTTACACGTAGGCGTGTACCACCAAAGTATGAGCAGAAGGACGACGGACTGTGGAGAAAAGTGGAAACATATACGTTATATGGTTCAACGATGTGTACGGTGAGTCCGGTTGGTCCCCTGCTCATCGTGCGGGCACTCACTCGATTATAGTCGTGTGCAGCCACTACCTCGTCTGTGGATGCGAGTAATCAGGCCGCTGCGACTGGGACTTCATCCACCGACGCTGCGTCCACTTCTGATGTCGACGTCGTCCCAGATATTCTCGATACTTTACCCACTGGCTGGCGCCCCCATTTCACGAACCAAAGACCACGCTTATCGTCACGCTCTCTCTTGTCCTCGCCTTTGTCATCTGCTTTCTGATCATCGGTTGTCTGTTCTGGCGGAAGAATATTAGACGAAAGTTCAGGCAGCATGACATTGAGATGAAGGCAATCACACGAGGGCGACGCGAAGGGAATGAGGAGGACGAGGAGGCGCTCACTGAGCGGGGTATGCGGCGAAAGAAGAAATTATGGGCTCGTGCGACTGCCAGGTGGAAGGCTAATGCGCGCGCCCGACAGCGGCGAGGCAAGCGCACCCTTGTAACGAACGCCAGTCGTTCATCCCTCCATGCCGACACGCCGACCAACGAAGACATAGAAGATCGTGACGATACGATGTCATACGTATCGGCTTCACGTTCCATATCGAGACAGACTTCTCGACGTTCTTCGTCCCTTTCTCGAGAGGAGATAACCCCTACCAATCATTCGCTGTCTGCGTCATCCTCAAACGTTTCTCTGTCAAACTCCGCAGATCCAGCTTCTAGTTCGCTTTCACCACCTGCATCTCCACCTGCATACCACACTCCCCGTTTGGTTGTACCTGATATCCGGATATCTACTTCGAATCTTGAAGTAGCCTCCAGTGCTCCAAAATCAGTGTCGACAATGACCTCCCCTCTATCTCCCTCCTACTCCTTCAATCTAGACGTCCATCGCATTCTTCGTTGGGTCATCTGTCGTCAACTGACGATTCAGATGACCTTTCGTACACTCCGTCCGCGGCGCACGTCGCTACAGATGACAAGTCTCTTCTTGCTCGTCTTAATGAAATGGCCAGCCATCCTCCGCAGCAGGACTCTGGGCACGATCCCTCAGAATCATCTGCACCTGTATGGGAGGATGAGGAGATTGATGATTTTGAGCTAGACTCGTCTGGCGGTGATCCAAGCGGATCATCTCCACCAACAAGAACGGCATTCCCACCCCCGCCTGTTCCTGTGTCATCCAAGGGTAAGATGGCTGCGGAGTATTTCGATTATGATTATTCGTATTCGGCTTTCGATGAGGATATTCAGGCTTTGGAGCCTGAGCTTGGGCCATCTGCTCCTCCGTTTGAGGCAGTAGCAAGTGCTCCTCCACTACCAGACGACGTGCCATCCGCACCGAACATAGACGTTGACTTGGGCGAGTGTGTGGCTTCGGCGCCGCATCCGCCCCCCGACGAGATTCAGGTTGTGATATCGCCTCCGCATTATCAGTCATGACGATAGCTGTTTTCGGGACCATAGCCGTTTTTTATTATTCCAGGTTTGCTTATTTTATTTTGATCACACATTGTTTGTACTTTTACCATGCAATACGTACACGTAGCAAAAGAATAATCGTTGCATTTTACATTGTCGAGGTTGGGTGTTTGAGACGGATCGAACTGTTTGTTGATAGAAATGAAAGTTATACCAATAGGACTCGACCAACCTCTTGTTGTCAGATGTTGAGATGGACTAGGCATGTATGGGTCGTCCGCGCCATCTAGTAGATGTCGTCGTCTTTCTTCAGGCCCTCGTCCAGAAGAGGTCGTCGTTCTCGTCCTCCTGGGTTTGTGCACACGTCCCTCATGCGTTCTTTGCGTCATTTGGATCCACTCGGTCAATCCAGCTCACAGCTGGCAATCAAATTGCAAGGAAAATTTAGGTTGAGAGTGGATACGCTATTTTTGGAATGCTCCTTGCGAACAATCCGTGCGCAGTTCAATTCTGTTCGCGTCGCAGTAGTACTTACCCACTTGAGCCTTCATCGCCCAAGGCTAATGTTTGGATTTATCGGCTCATGCCGTCTACCGGGTGCTCAAGCGGGCACTTTAAGGATCATCGCGGTAAATTAGTGTTAGTTACTTCCCCACGACTGTGCTTCAATGACGAGAATTCACCTACGCAGTGTTCGGTGTCGGTTTCGCATCATGGTCATACGCGAAGGACGCGACGGGAAAGCTCTCACGTGTCGTGTGGGGACGAGAGAGAATAGTATATAGTGGCGCAACTCCAAATGCTGGTCTCACAGTAATACTTGTTACTCACCAGTGGGGACCGTCAAAGAGCGTGTACGCCGGTACAGCCCGTAACAATGGCATCTTAACAAATCCCGCAAGGTGCACTTTACGTGGTACGCAGCAGCGTGGATGTCCTCTTGGCGGTCGGCAATGGTAGTGCAGCGAGAGACACTGCGGCCTGGTCAAATGAGCGTTTCATTCAAAATAGGTGAGCCAAATTCACCCAGTATTCCCAGTGTTCATTGAGCATCAGAGACCAGAAGGCAGTGCATCAGAAAACTAGGCCGCTAGGTGGTTCTCGCAAACATAAGAACATAAGACTAGATCAAGATGGTTTTCCAGGGTGTCTCATGGGATTTCCTCCGTTGGCGAGAATGTTCAGAGCAAAGCATCGTCGAGCAGACTGAGAACGATCTGGCCGAAAGAGGAAGGTAATCCAGGTAATCGTGGGGAGGACTTACTGAATCCGGACGTGAATTTTTTGACTACTGAGACTTTCGCTTGCTGCCTTCGATCATCATCATCATGGGCAAGTCTCAAAAACAGCGCGCCATGCGCCGCCACAATCCCATGCGTGTCCCAGACTCGCACATCCCAAAAGGCCTCGCCTCTGCGAGCTCCGCCTCCTCCAAATCCGAGGCGATTTTACCCATAATACAAAAGGTCATTTACCACCTCTCCCATCTCGTGGAAAAAAACCATGTCTGATAGACTTCGAGGCCAGATGGAGAGTCCGGACGCTGCTGAGCGAAAATGGGCCTGCGTGGCGGTGTCGAATCTGATACAGAACGATCCGTCGACGCGTCGGCTGCTGCAGGGCAAAAATATTGTAGGCGCTCTGATCACACGATTGACGGACAACGAGGAGGAAGTCGTCGTGGAGGCCATGGGATCGCTCAGGTGCTGTGAAATCTGCGTGTGCATGCTGCACTGCATCTAATTTGAGCTACAGGAATCTGTGTATTGATGGCGGATACGACATTTGTGCAGAGATGTACAATAAGAGCATTCTGACGTGCCTCAAGACCTTTGTTCCGAAGGTATTGGCAGCTCTGGGATGTCGTTAGCGTGCTAATAGAGGGCACAGATTTCATCAACGCTAGAGCAATACCTTCAAAGTCCAAAAACAGCACCGGAAAACGCGGCGAAGCTCGTTTATGAGTTTGCTGACAATGTCATCACGACACTCTGGTGTTTATCGTGGGTTATTTACAGTCAGTTTGTCATTCATGTACTGAGTTACGACGTAGGGAAACATCTAACAAGGCGTTGAACGCGATCAACGCGATACAGCTTGTGCCTTTCTTGATGTCCTTCTTGGCTTCAAGAGAAAAGTTACCTTTGGCACCTGTCACAGCTGCTGGTGAGTGGAATTTTACACATTGGAAAACGGTTACTAACCAAAATGCGTAGCTCAGTGTCTCTACGTTCTAACCGATGACAATGACCCAGCTATCTACGAGGTCAAGAACAACGGGGAATACATCAGCTGCCTTCTCAGTATCGCACGCACGGCTGAGACTTCGCAAACGACAAATGGACAGACTGATCATCGACGACTTACATTAGCGGTCCTTGCAGCTGGTATGGCTTCATTCCTTCTTCTGCTGAACGTCATTCTTCAATTGATGGGCAGGCATTCTTAGGAATATAACACCTCTTCCTATGACGGTTGCAGCGTCGGCGCTCGATATAGATCAAGAAATAGCGCTTCCTATGCTCCAACCCGTGATAGCGTCAATATCGCTGCAAGATATCTCGAATTCAGTGCAAGAGCTCGCAACTCGACAAGTAACAGTCCCGCGCCTTCCGCTGAGGCATTGAACTAACGTTGTCTAGGCCAGCGAACCGGAAATAGAGAATCTATCACTCAAAAATACGCCTCAATCAGACCATCGGTCACCCATAGAAATTGAATTAGATCGGCTGGAGAATCAGCTTCGTACCGTGCAGCTCGCCTTGGAGATCCTGACTGGTACTTGCGCTAAACTGCCTGATCCCGATGTCACCAAGCATGACGATGAGAAGGAAGACGACGAAGAGGACATTGCAGAAGATGCTGAAGAAGACACTACAGGTATGCATTCAACTTCACGTCTTGAACGAAGCCATGCTCATTATTTCATCTAGCAATGGAAGAAGAGGTGGACGTAGAAATGTCCACAGATGCCACTGAAAAGACGTCCAACGTCGAAACGACATCCCTGCTACCCGCACTAGTCCCAGCACTTCTACAGCTTATCCAGCCCACCTCGCTTTCCTTCCCACCGCTAGCCTCTGCTTCGATACATCCTCCGACGACTTCTGCCCTCAGTGGAATACACATTAGCGCATTGGAGTGCCTGAACAACATATTTTTATCTCTGGCGAGGACACCTAACCCTTCTGTTTCGTCAGACAAGGCCGCGGGGGCCGATGTGTGGAACAGTATCTGGGCGGCGCTGAGTGTTGTTGGGACGGAGTTTGGGTTAGGGCAGGAACGGCGCCGAGAGTTTTGGGAGGTGTCTGTTGGTGTTCTTTGGGGCGTGGGGACTGTGTGGAAGGGATCCTTGGTACGTTTCAACTTGGTGTTCGAGTTCTTCGCTGACTTGAACCTGGATGTCTGTGTTTTTTTTAGGAACCAAACGCCGCCCAGGTAGATCTCCTCGTGCAATTCTGCAACTCCAGCGCAGACGAACGAGCACGTGTCAAGTGTATTGGGGCCCTCGAGTGTCTGGCGCAGTACCCGGATTCAATTGACGGGAATCGCGTACGTTTTTCTCCTCCCTCCTACCACGCAGGCTCGGCATGTGGTAACTGCAATTTCACAGATCATCGCAGAATACCTGTTGTCCCTCTTCCCCTCCGCCACCCCGTCAAACGCCGGCGTAGAGCCTACCATACAGGCGGTGTCGGCTATCATCGACATCTACTCGGACGAGATGATGCCCTATGACGTGAACTTCCGCCAGGGTGTGTACCTAGAGCGGCTGGCGAGCAGCATCGATGCGGTGAAGAAGATGGTCAAGGCCATTGATCGTCGGAAACCGGGCGGACGCGAGTTGAGGGTGAGAGGCGAGGAAGTGCGGGATAATTTGGTTGCGTTTGTCAAGTATAGGAAGAACCTGAAGTTGTAGTAGGTAGGACGTCGCTGATTAGACGTGCTTGGAGATCTCATTCATATTGCGCAATCTAATCTCACACTTGAACATGACATGCTGTACCACGTTGGTTTCTCATCATCGCCCACAGTCAGCGCGCAGTCGGACGGGAAAGCAAATCCAGCTGCACGTACATGCTCACAACGTGATCTTTGAAGACGCTGAAGTTGAAATAACTTGATGTAATTAATCGGTGCTCTATGGGTAAATGATACTCTATTGGTATGTCTATGCTCTATAAATGCTCTATGAACAAGAGTTGAGATGGGAGAGAAACTCTATGAAACCGTACGAAAACATCCAAAAAGAAAAAAAGAAAGCATAATCAATCGTAGCACTCGATATCACAGTGGCGCATCCTCAGCGCATTGTGGTATTGCTCAAATTGCGGGTGCGCGAGGATGTCGTCCCACTCTCCGAACAAGCACACGCGCTCCAGGGAGGGCAGCGACGGGCCCAGGAGGAGCTTGAAATGCCTATCCAAATGCTCCCACACGATTTCCGGCGTCAACGCCATATTCCGCGCAGCATGCAGACCGACAGTGTGCACCGCCGTATGCTCCCCCGCGAACTGCGGCGCGGCAGTGAAGAAGACATGGTAGTTGACGTCCTGCAGGTGCGGACACAGCTCCAGACACTGCGTGACCTCGTCGCCCATAAGAAAGCGCATGTGCTTCCCAAACTCCACGACCTCGATGTTCGCCCCGTGCGCCTCCCACAGGTTCTGCAGGTCGCCGTGGTTCATGACACAGTCGACGACGACATGCGACAGAATGGGCATGGACAGGCGACTGCAGAGCTGGTGCAACATCATCCCCCGACCGCATAGAGCCTCAAGGTCTCCAGCCGCGGAAGAGAAAGCGTGCTCGACTTGACCATGATGGAGCTCATCCCCGACGCGCCCCCTACGAAGAGGTACTCGAGGTTCGGCGCGTTCTCGAGGACGCCAGCGAGGGAGTTGATCCCGCCCGAGCGCTCCGCCTCGTTGTTGTGCCACCACTCGAGGCGCTTCAACGAGGGCAGGTTCACGGACTCGGCGTCAAACTCGAAGGTCAGGGTGCGCATCGCGTACTGGTACGTGCGCGGCCGGATGAGGACCTCGAGGCGGCTGCACGCCTTGAGAATCTCCACAGGCGTCGACGGCTCGGTGGACCAGTGGTTCGTCACCGTGCTGTCGTACGGGAGGACTGCACGGCGAACCTAGTAGAAACACCAGTCAGGACATCAAGTCGCGAGGGGGGAGGTTAGAAACGGACACATACCAATCGACCATACTGATGATGCTCATCCGAACTCGTAAGAGCATTCTTGAGCGCGTTCTGGCACGACCCTTGCGTGATCTTCAGGTCCTTGTAAAGCAGTTCCGTGGTCAAGTCGCGCCAAAGCCGGCACACAAGCACCAACGCGCGCTTGATCTTCAAGCAAAGTCCCACTGCAGAGTCGTCGCGCGCAGGGCAGTCGCAGAAAGGACTGTAGTTGGACGCATAGGCGTTATCGGGCATGTAAGTAGCCCATGAGAATATCTCCAGCCAGAGTTCGTTGGGCAGATGGGGGCACATTATGGGTTGTGAGGATCCAGCGAGCATCGTTCCAGGCTTTATACTTGGATGCCTGCTTGCTTGCCTTTACGTGTCGCTGAGCGTTGCAAGGGATTCGCGACAATCCAAATTGTCGAGAGCGGGCCTAGTGCTCCGGCCCTTATATGCTTTTTCGGGATTTCATAAAAAGGGCGTATCCCTATTTCTTCTTCCGTATCTCCCCGATGAACCGCCTGGGCCAGACGCGCTACATAGCTTATGATTGTACAGACCCAAAGCCTGCCTGGCAGTTCTGCTTGGCTAGACTCGCAGAACCACTACGCATGTAACAGACCGTCGCCGCAATGCACTCCTCGCTGCACTCAGTTGTCTTCACCGAACCTTTACCTTGATAGTGGTGGAAAGTCTGGCAATTATCACGCTCAGTTTATCACGTCTTGGACGGAAATAAATGCTCACCGCAACCAGCGAGGGGTCGGCATCCATCGCTACAGAAGAAGAACGTGTCAATTTTCAAACGGCTTCAGCTTCAATTCGGACGCGACAAGCGCGCCGAGCGGCTTACCTTCCGTAACTAAATGCCACCAAGTCGCGTTCAAAGGATCATTGTCACCCCATTGAACGATAGACCCGCCGTACGCTTCGCGCGTGTTATATTCGTATCTGAAGGGGCAGTGATTAATTACCGTTCTATCTTTGTGTTTCGGGGGCGAGAAACATACGCATAGCTAGGCCCCACGTTGGTTTGGTTGTCCAGAGCAGGGAATATACTAACGTCGGCTCGCCACCTGCCGAGCCGTTAGTAGGGCATTACTTGAGGCCGAAAAGAACACCCACGTATGCGCATCGAGAATGTCGAAAGTCTGGATGGTCGATTGAGTCATCGTGAAAATTTATCGGTGGAGAAAGGCGCACTGCAGAATCAACTTCATACATACGGAAGCCCGAATTGAGATTCGTGATTGGGACAATGGATGGTCCTATCCATGCAACAGTCCCTGCGGTTTCCGCGCTCATGTTGGTCCCATTGTTCGCATAGAATACCTGGTAGCACGTATCAGCAAATACTCTCACCACGATATGGCCACTAACCGAAATTTGATCCTCGTGAGTATGGCCAAAGAATATGTCTGTATTATCGTAAGTTTCTTGTTCGGTAGGAGGCAAGACCTGCTTACTGGCAATAACGTGAGGAGTGAAGCGATCAACGCTGCCCAGAGCAGTCAGACAAATAAAGAAAGGAAGTGAAAGGAATATTACATCTGATAGAAAAGGTCTGTCGGGTTCAAGAGCGGATTCGAACCATCCCAGCCCGAGAGAACATGGCCGACGATCCAGACTGGGAAAACTCTTGATAACCACGGCACGCCACAAATAGAACGAACTTCTTACCGCGGTCACCAGCATCTTCTGCGTCTTGAAGCTCATCCGTCAGAAACCTCAGCATACCGCTTACGTCGGCATCTGATAGATTCAGATAGTTGAAGTAGTTAGCTCTAGACACGTCCTATCGTTAGTACAGAATCATTCTAGGCAGAAGCGAGCATACTTGTACCCTATACAAAGATGAGCTGGAGCCACGCAAGGATATGACTGGCTTACAAAGATCGGTGTTGAGAGTAATGATTCTGAGGCCATCTTGGCGGTTGACCATGTACGCAGAATAATGCGCTCTTGCGAGGTCCGCCGCCTCTTTCCCCAGCCAGCCTTCGTATTCCCACAGGGCTGCCATGTGATCGTAGTTCCTGCACAAGCGTCATTACAAGCCAAAGACAAATTTCCGTCTGTCAACTCACCAGCTGAACTGGTCTGCGAGGCCTTGTCCAATGGCATGAGGAGCATCTTGAGCTCTACAAATCAAACGTGGAGTATCTGTACAAGTGGTTTAATGCCGGCTTACTGGTTATAACTGTCATGATTTCCAAGTGCAGCGTAGACAGCTCCATTTCCAAGCATCGTTTTGAATAGCCCATACAATGTGGTCTTGAAATAGGTCAACTGCATCATCTCGAACAACCACCCAGACTTACCTCCGTCCATTTCGCATAATCCCTTGACAGTTCATGGTCCTTGTCATGCGAAACGAGATCTCCGGTATAGAGACTGAATGCAAAACCGGTGTCTTGGGTCTCTGTCAAGACTGGAATTGCCTGGAGCGCAGCCATGGCCAACGCCAGTGGAGAATCACTGACAATTCAGTTAGTCGTTTATTTCGAGACGTATTCAAGCTACGCAGACCATTTGTAGTGACCATAACGAGGTGCGGGGTGCAGGGTTACATCGGACTGTGTTCGTTGACGTTATTGGCGCGACAGCAGAGATCGGAAGTGCAATTAGCTTCGGAACCAGTCGAGTATCCTTGAGAGGCATAAATAGTATGAAAGTACGACAAGTCGATACCTACTGGGATCAAGATGGAAGTCAGAAATATGCAAAACCTTCAAACGCTTCCCGCTAGGTTGCTTGGGGGGAGGCAACGGGTTTGGCTTCTCCTTTGCGAACCAGCCTGTCAGATTGAGTGGAGTCGTCGGCGGAAGATCACAGAGGTTCAAGAAGTTTTGACATATCATCTGATTAAAAGTCATCAGTACTATGGGTATCCCCGGCAACAAATACGACGAACTTGACCATCATATCCACCAACATCAGCATTAGCGATGACCTGAGTGATCACTGAACCAAGCGCGAGGATGCTGTAATCTCTACTGCACGTGCCCGAGAATTCGAAGGCTTCGCAGAGCTCAACTGCCAGCGCCGGCCCCTCTTCAGGAGCAGCGAGTGCGAGGAACTTGGCTACTTCGAGACCAGCTTGACATCTCGCGCAGTCGTTGTCGCCGAAGATGGGATTAGCAGCAATAGACTGGATTTGGGCGAACGCCTGCGCATGAAGACGGCTGGTGACGCGACAGGAGGCAGGGGGTGGGGATCAACGGTGTTGTTCACTGGGATGGTATCTGGGCTCGTCAAGTTGAGAGGGTATACTTCATGCTGCGCTGCGTTCAGTTAGAGTTCCAGCTTGGGCGCTGCACATACAGAAACGGGATCCGAGATCTTTGGCTGGGCTTGGGCCGAGGTTGCGGTGGGGTCGTTGTAGTACTCGGCGAACACAGACGTGGGGAAGGCTCCTTGGGCAGTATAGGGAGATGTGGTAACAAGACCCCGCGTACCCACCGAGAGAATCGCCAGAAAGAGGAATCGCGAGCGCATCACAGCTGGAGGAGGACCGCTAAACAGACAAGGCTGCTGTTAAGGAGCTTCTCTGTCCATGACGTTAGCTATATCGGACAGGAACCGACGCAAGCCACGTTCGTCCCCGACGCGTTCGTACGAACGTGATCATGACACCGCGCTAGCTGAAACAGTAATTCCACAAATGGAAACTATCCTATTTCAGGTGGAGCACTGCGCTTGTAGTACACAATCACCAGCCTTCACAAACGTCCAACGAGCAGGTGCTTACGATACAATCCATCGCTCTTTGGCAGAACCAAGATGGCAAAACAGAGTGTGACGACAGCATTGCCGTGACTGCCGTAAACTGACGTCATTGACGACGCATCATCTTCGATTTCGCGAACTCGAACTTGCAGCGCGCCGGCATGTTGCGTCGTGTAGCGGGGAGGCGCGTAGTCTGTGAAGAACGACTTGGATTCAAGTCGGTATCATTTCGTTGCAAGTAGAGATCTCTGGGTACGCGCTCCCCCAAGCTGGGGTCTCGATTGATTGCGGGCTCCGCTTTGACATACCAACGCCACTGTATTGTTTGGAACTGTGAGTGGATAGATAACACTCTGATAGAATCGTTCCAGCGGCTGACGACGGATCCGGATACTCAAACCAGAAAATCATGTTGTACGCTCCACCTGGATCAATTCCCGGAAACCGACCTCGCACAAAAGCGGCGCAGGGGTCAGCTGTTCCTAGATCTATCCACAGTTGCGAGGAACTCCCATCTTCCGTGGCGTTGCCGGTGATCTGATCTTCTATCTTCGCCTCTTTGTCTAAGTCTTGTGCACAATCACATATTGAAACGACGGACAAGTTGTTCTTCTGGAAAATGCTACATTTCGCAGGCAGCGGTAGTACGGGTAAAACAGATCTACCAGTGCATTGTCACAGCTACAGGGAGGAGTCGTCGCGCGTGATAAGTCAGTGGGGTTACCAAGAGACCGAGTATGAAGCACATGAGGTGAAACATACATAACAGCGCGCAGGCAATAAGTAGAGGCTCCAGATGAACAGGGAAAATGGCCACGCGTATGCATTCCTCGAGTTCGGTAATTTGGGGGGGAAGTAAGTCGTTGTAAAATGCAAGTAAAGTACAGAGCACCATCATTAGCGTATGGAGGCCGAACGTCTGGTACGGGGCGTATAGATACAAAGGGTGGGGGTAGGCGAGCAGTGGATAAATAGCTGCATGATGATGATTGATGATGAGGATAACGAGGGTAGAGCATTTCGATAACAACGGGCAGACATGTCTATAGGCATGTTAGCATACGACAGAGATAGAATAAGGAAAACAATACCCACCATGCCAAAGCGACAAGCCAATGCAAGCAACAAAGCTAGAAACGCTGCTAAAGCGCCACCACTATGTTCTAGAGACATGATGGGACGTTGTAGACGAGGTGGAGGATGACGACGATGACGTGGATGACATGGATGGTGAAGACGAACGCTGCCTCAGCGCCCGCGCCTTTGCTTCCTCGGCCTCCTTCAAATCCGCCCGCTTCGCCTCTTCCTCCACAATTCGTCTCGACTCTGTCCAAAGCCTCAGGGTCCAAGCATGTAACGAACGCGCATACAGCACAAAAGGGTCCGTTTCGTCGCCGGCATTGGCGCCTACGGACGGGTTGGAGGAGAACATGCTGATCGTTTGGAGGGGGACCGAGAGAAATAAGTGCGAACGGGCCCAGTGGTTGGATCAATGCGCTTTATGTATAGCCGACAACCCATCTCCCGGATCATAGGGCCGTCGAAACCCTTCTTGGCTGCTCCACGCTTGCCTACAATTTTCTTTCCAGACATCTCCCAACTTGGCGTTCCCGTGGAGTCTTTTTTTTTCTCCCGCTCCGCGCCAAAAAGGTCTAGGAAAACGCGATTTACAGCCGATTTTCTTTACGATGGGTCGTACTCGCCGCAGTGGAGCCAAGCTGTTACATTGATTTCCTATCGATAACTCCAGAGAAAGCTGGACGGGTACTTGCTCCTCATCCGAGGCCTATGGCGTTCTCCTTGAGCGCTGAGCATTTCCAGAGGCGGAGCGTGGCGGAGGTAGTATACTGAGCCTCATGTGTTGTTGATCTTCAATTAGGCGGTGCAGCCTAATTGGCTGCCTTATGTCACTGGTCAGCTGCCTCAGGCACTCCGGCCCAGAACCGGCCTGCGACACGAACGCGTTACGCGTATATTTCGCAGGAAAGAGAACAGCCTGAGCTCCGAATAATGTGCCAGGGTGTAATCACCTCGGATAGTGATCATGAGTGGTGTTTGCTTACCGAAAGACGCAGTGGAAATGATAGATTTCTTAGTGAGTTTATTTGTGACCCATATATATGGAGTATCCCTCCGAGACCGGATATACCCCGTTAGGCAGCTGCGGTCCCTTACGGAGTAACTGCTAGAAAACTGCTCAAGAAACTCATCATTTTCACCATCGTCTTTCAACGGCCAAACACTACTCACTATCCGAGGTGAATGGCATTTTCCGCCCACATGTGTATCTATCTGTATCTCGGGTTTTCTTTGCCTGCTATCAGCTGGTCATCTCCGAAAAACTTGACCAAAACCAACGATTCGTCATAATTAAAATGTCAATGTTCAATACATCAGATCAGATCCAACACCCAAAATCAGCAACAATAAATCAGTCCAGCAACAGTAAAACCAGTACAGCAGTCCATAAGTCATCTGGAGGCACGATGTCCTTGTGTTGGTGACGTTCTTTGGACCATAACATCGTCCGTCGCTGTCACATCCAGGGTAACCTGCAGATCGTGGTATTTCTGCAGGTCCACAGCTTCCGAGCGCGCCACCCCAGCTGAATCATGCGGCAGCCAAATAATAGGCGGTGGTGCAACGAGTTCTGGCGCGTACAAGATCCCTGCCATATCTTCCGCATGATCAGTAAACGGAAGGGGTGGAAGATGCGGCGGAGCATCAGGATGTGTCCTAGCAGCACGTTCCGTCGCTGTGAGGTCATCCAACGTCTCTGTTTCTACAGGAAAAACACTAGATCAACCACCAACTCTAAATTCATTTTAGCACTCACGCAATGGAACCGGTCCTCGATTGTGTGACGACGAAGGCATTACAGCCAGGGTAAGACTCATCATCTCCAGCACGGATGCCATCGAGCCCCGCGTTCTACCAGCGCGGCCACTCGATGCATTGCTGTCATCGTCTTCATCAACGGGAACACGCCGTTTCGCCGTATTCGTGAATGTCGCTACAGAGTCGCGCGTAATAGCACTAAGCGACCTCCGTCCGGGTTGTCGCGTTTTCCAAGACGTGTAAATCTCGACAAAGATGATAACGCCCACACCTGTTCCGGCCAAGACGCCTCCCTCAATCCAGATCTCATTTGCGAGAAATATGAGGCCGAGGAGAATCGGCTGGAAAGCGACGAGGGTACCGAACCGGCGAAGAAGCCAGATCTGTAATAGACCTCCCGTTTGGGAATGCGTGCGCCCGTAAACATAGCCCACGAGGAAGCGGTGAGCTGCGAATGCGATTAATGAGTATCACCTCGCTGCGAACGTGGAGCTCACCTATTAACGTTAGAAACAGGAGCAAGACGACAGCAGGCCCGATGAGGGGGAAGATAAGGGAGAACGTTGACGCGAATACGATAGCCAGTATACAAGCGCCCGTCGCGAAAGACGGATCGTACGTCCGTGGATACAACGCTGTTATGATGGTGAATGCATTATTACCCAACTGCCCATCTTTACGTACCTCGGAATCGTTGACGAGGCGTGATGGCTTGCTTTTCAGCGCGAATAACACGCCATAGACGGAGCGGTTGGAGCAACAGAAGGCCAGGGATGATGATAGCAACTTGCATAATGATGCTAAGCGCCAATACCGTCATGTAAATAGATCCTTTTGCAACGGAGGAAGCTTCATTTGTACCCGTGCTAAACGCTCGTATCGCGAAGAGCAGAGCTCCAGCAGCCAGAATGCATATAACACTGGTTGCGGCTAAAATGAAGAAGACCAGCTTGAAGACCAATAGCTGGCCACCCGATATAGAAATTGAGCCCCGAACGTTGGCAATCCCTAAGTGAGACAAGTTAGAATAAAGACATGAAATGGCGTTCTCGGAAGCGTACAGCGCACGAATGCAAGCCCGAGACAGATGAAAACGGTCGCCCCTACTGCAGGGACGAATACAGTGACAATCCCAGACGCGAGGTCACCTGCGTCTCGGATAGGTTGCAAGAAGGGTAAGTAGTGAGCAAAGTCTGGGGCATTCGAGAGGGCTAATCCTGAGGCGGCGGTCACTACACGGGAAAGACGTCAGGCGGAATGAACAGAGAGAAAACAGTTACATACATCCACACCCTAGGAAGAAAACGATTATTGCTATTGATGCCCACATCATACCCGTGTCAAGAAATGTGCGTTCATGTTGCAATACGTCCCAACGGATATCTTCCTTTGCCCTTCCTTCGATTAGCTGGACCCCTGGAAGATGGTACAGACCTCTCCCAACCATGAGCCACCCTTTGATTCTAGCACCGTCTGCGATATCGTTGTAGCTTATCCGCTGGGCATCCGAAATTTCTGCGTTGATCGCTTTCAGTCGAGTCCTCCACAACGTTATATCAGCGTAGACGTCGCCAAGGTATTGGTAATTGATACCATCCTGCGGCCGAACGAAAGGCTGAGCGGGTTGCAGTCGAAGATGAGGAGGGGGAACAGTATCCTTTTCGCTTTCAACACCTTTACCTCTGAAGGGAAACGTTTCTCGCCGGGCGGTCGACATGGGTGTTCTGTCGGCTTTCGGTCGTCTTCTGAAAGACGACGGACCCGAAGCCGGGTTCGTATTGGAGTCCGTCTCATACTCACCCGCCTCGTCTTTCACATCTACCCAATCCTCTTCACCCACTGATTCCAATTCATCAGCTTCCGGATGATGATTCGGTCCATATTTTCTTGGGTCTGGGATTGGCGACAGTTGATCACGCGACGAAAGACCAAGTTCACCAGTGTTGCCCACCCGAAGATAACTTCCTAGACGATAATGATCCAAGGAAGAAGAGCGGCGATTAACCTCTTGAAATCGGCTACCGATGACTCGCGAGTTAAAAGAGTCAGCAAAGGACTGCTGGTTCTCCGCAGAGTCTGCAAACCGGCCACCACTGAGACCGTGTACGCCCCGAAGTTTGTAGTACTGAGAAGGTGCAACGAACGATGTTGGGGCCAAGGACGAGGCTGCAAGTGCTGGATTAGAGCGTCTGCGGCGCCGCTAAAATTATCTGCGTCAGTGGGTGATCGTCATATCCGTCCAACAACTCACCGAATTACGCAAGGGAAGCGGTCGACTTATGTGAGGCTTGTTGGGATCCTGCG
This sequence comes from Hymenopellis radicata, assembly GCA_015501595.1. Lineage (NCBI taxonomy): Eukaryota > Fungi > Basidiomycota > Agaricomycetes > Agaricales > Physalacriaceae > Hymenopellis > Hymenopellis radicata. Next base: position 72,541 of record JADNRX010000130.1, read on the forward strand.
AACTCGGTGGTTCCCAATCCGCAAGTGAAGGATCGGGTGTTGTCAATCGAAACGAACTGATATAGCGTGTCTCAGCTATTTCCAAATTCTCGAGGATTTGGTCCCGTTCATCGATCAGCAGTGCGATAAGCTCCGTGTCGCTGTCAAGCATGTTCAGTTGAGAGCGGGAATACGAATGCAGCAGTCACTTACGAAATAGAAAACAGACTCTCGACGTCGATCTCGGGGACTGCGTCGTCGTTGAGCGGCTGGTTCTCGTCACTCCTAGCGCGTCGAGGGGTACTAGCGCTCCTGCTTCCACTACCGTGTCTCCTTCCGTTACGATTCAGGGAAGAACTGAGTCCAGAAGTCACGAGAAAGTCTTTCACTCGTTTTTCTCCCCATCCGACAAACCCTGGCGCATCGGTCGCGCTCAGCCAAGCCATGTCGCGACCCCCACAGCGAATCTGGATCCAACGCTTGCGATAATTCACGACTCTGTTGAACTCCTTGATTATCTTCCACAGCGCTGGCAAAAGGGCCAAAACCAATGCAAGGACAGTGAGTATGATTATACGCGCGCGGAAGTTCTGCGAATCGGTCGCGTCTGCGCGTTTCTGGATGGTGGCCAAGTTGGACGTGTCTATATTCCCGCTTTCCAACAATCTCATGAGACGTGAGAGACTGAGATCCTGAAGGGTGTTGTATCCGCCACCAAACGTCGCGCTGCTTGGGAGATCGGCGTTACACGGCGTCGATACCAAATAAAGCGGTAACGCGCCCGCTAGGCCTAAAATGGCCCAGCCCATACATATGAGGAAGCTAATCCAGATAGCGCGTTGTGCAATTTGTTCATCCGCTGGGAAGAGAGCGGCATCTGTTCGCATGGAACGCCCGGCATCTGAAACGTCCGAAGGCATATCTGGGACAAAGGGAGCGTGTGGGAAGAGGAACGCCCAGAGCGAATCGCCGAGTGGCTTTGGTCGCAAACTGTGGTTTGCTGTAAGTGCTGGCGATCCTAACATGAGTAAGATACGCACTCATGATGGACAAACCACTCTCGGAGACCGTACACTTGGCGGAAGCGTGGCCGTAAGATTGCGAATATGAGCTATGATCGAAAATGAGAAGGAAGACGAGAGACGTGATGTTAATTGCGCACCCATATCAGAAGGCCGATAGCGCTTGGAACGACGAGCGAAGCTATTAAGCCATCTGAAGCAGCGTCCAAACCTCCCCCAACACACACGGGATTCACGTTTACAGACCCAATTCCCGCAGTAGGCGATGCAGTAGTAGAGAGTGCTGTCCCGGACCCGCTTCGCGTGCTAGTAGCGAAGGTGCTGGTGGTTATGGTGTCGATATACGAGGTGAACGTAGTGGACGAGTCTGAGACCGTGGTGACAGGAACAGACGTAGTGAATGTTGTTGTCCCTGCGCCACCGCCCAGCGCAGATGTGGCGGTGCCAGGCGAGCCATTGGACGACGGAAAGGCAGATGATTGGGTATCGGAGGTGGAAGATGGTATATTGGAGGTATCCGAGGTGGGGTTATCAGGTCCGGTGGGTAGGAAGGTGGTTGTTGACCCGTCGCTAGTAACCGTTGACCACCAAAGTTCGGCGGCATCGTGGGGAGCCCGAGGGGTAATACCAGTCATAATAGTACTATCGGTAAATAAAAAAACTCGTATAGAGCCTTGAACGTGAGGTCATGAAGCGTTACAGGTCGTGGCGGGAAAGTTGAATAGATGACAGATTTGTCGTTGTTGTGGCCAATCACGATCGCGCCTTGTTCCACTTCGATCCTTGACTACCGACCGCGCTCTACTGTTCGCCCAAGTCTCTCGCGCAAACGGACAGGAAAGTATGAGGATGCACAACAAAAAATCCATTCTCATTTGGTTACGCTTGAGAGTATGTCGTGGTGGAGTTTTTAACTTACATCCGTGGACCTTAATATCTTTTTGGCCTCGGACCGCTTCGTCGTCATGGAAAGTTCGTGATTTCTGATGTCAAGTGCGTGTTATTGTCTGATAATAATAATATATGAAGTGTCCAATTATACAGAAGGAAGGAATGAATTGAGTCTTGACACTCGGCCTCCGTCTTTTGAGGTGGACGCTTGGGGGAGCACTGCAGTGTTACGATGTCAATTTCGTACCGAATTCAAAGTATCAGAAGGCGTACCTGATGGTGAATTCCATTGCAAATCTATCCGGCTAGGGATCCTGTGTGGCCTCTGTAAGGACCCCATCCTTCAACACCCATCTAGCGGATGGCTTCGTCCATGGCGCAGATGACCGGTCAACAGGGGACGGTACTTCCCCTCGCGGCGGATTCCTCTTCTTTGGCCGCAGGGATACCGCGAAGGGTGTCTGAGATGTTGACTTCCCCTCATCACCTTCTAGGACTTTGTCTTTGCTCGGTATGCAGCCCATCGCGTCTACTTTTCGTCAGGTCAACCTGGGAAACGGTGTATACAGCAGGACTCACGTAGTGGATGTGGAGGGGGGTCAAAATGGCGAGTAACGCATCAATCGGCTCTGATTTATACTTCACGATCGGTTACTGAGCATCCCACCCTGTGTTGTGAGGCCAGCTGATGATCACGAACTTGGGAAGGTACAAGTTCACTTGACCAAGTTGACAAAAAATTCACATCGCGCTAGGGCGGGCGAGCCGTACATTTTACCGTTGTATCGTACCCGATGTAGCAGTGTCCCAGTTGATTGGTTCATCATGATTTAGATCATATCATTGGTTAGTCCTTCATCGTAACGAGGTTAGGACCTCAAAGTCCTGCTTCCCATCTAAATGCTTCCCTTGTAGGGTAAGCGTAGGATAGCGCTGTTTAACGCCAGCTATTTTTATCTATGTTGAAGGAGATTGATGGAGCGCGATCCGGCGGGACCCCGTCGATGTATGTTCTGATGCTTCGCGAACATTGGAAAATCGTCGAACCTTGTAGTACTTTGAGGACAATAATACAAGCAAGTGGTACTTCGCACGAGAGGCAAGCCGGAGCGGTGATTTCCTTATTTGGAGGCCAGAATTCAGAAGGGGAGGCAGTGCCCCGAAAAGTAAACCTCCACGTGAACGACTTGACCTGGCACGTAACGAATTGTCTGTGAGCGGCGTCTATCTCGAATATGGCGAGCCCAGGACTAAAGCAGGTACGCATATAACCCGAATATTCTGCAGATTATGGAGCGTATTTCCAGGCCACGTCGTCGACGCTACAGCAGGCGCAAACAGCTGCTCTGCTCGCCCTCCTCAACCTCAATAACCCGTCCGAAACGACTCCAGATTCCGCGAAATCAGGCTCAGGATTCAAAACGCCGCCGCCTGCAGGCCCTCCGGTGTGGAAGATATTGGTGCTGGACCAGCAAACAAAAGATGTTCTGGCCACTGTTCTTCGTGTTCAGGATCTACGCGATGTCGGAGTGACACTACACGTGTGCGTTGCCCTCGTTTACCGCCTCAAAACGTGCTAATGAGGCTGATAGACAACTGCACACAATGAGACCCCCACTTCCAGATGTACCCGCAGTCTACTTTGTCTCCCCAACCCTTGCCAACGTCCGCCGAATTGCAGAGGATCTCGAAAAGTCTTTATATGAATCCTTCCATCTCAACTTTGTCGAGCCTCTTCCCCGGTCCCTTTTGGAGGAATTGGCGGCGTCTGTCGCGCGAGACGGGAGCGGAGAGTTGGTGGAACAGGTACGGGTTTGTTATATTCTTTGAAAGCTGTTTCTAACGTTTCTAGGTCATGGACCAATATCTTTCATTCATTGCCCCCTCACCGTCCCTCTTTTCCCTGTTACCGCCTCCACCAATAGCTTCTACCTCCGCCAATCCTCCAACTCCCACCATCCCTCAGTCGACATACGCTATCCTCAATTCGCCCTCATCTACAGAACAACAGATAGAGGCGGAAATTGAGCGCGTCGCAAGTGGTTTGTTCAGTGCTATTGCTACCTTGGGTGAGTGGTTAGTGCTAACATTCTCTTCATATTTTGTTGACTTCGTTCAGGACATGTTCCGTTCATTCGATCTCCACGAGGAAATGCTGCGGAGATGGTAGCCAAGAAGCTGGAGGGCAAGATTCGTGATGCCATTATCACAGCGTCGCGGTCCCATGGATCATCTACGAATTTGTTTGCTCAAGATACCACAGGATTATCCAACCTCCAACGGCCGCGTAAGTCATATCCATCAACGTGTCTTTTACCTTCTTAAATACCTGCTGCCAGTGCTCCTCATCTTGGACCGAAACGTTGACATGGTTTCGATGGTCTCTCACGGATGGACGTACCAAGCGCTGGTTTCTGACTGTCTTGAGATAAAATTGAATCGTGTCGTTGTGGAGCAGCCTCAAAAACGTTCTTATGATCTCGACGCGAAAGATTTCTTCTGGGCTCGAAATGCTGCCAATCCTTTCCCTCAAGTGGCCGACGAGATCGATCAAGAACTGCATAGATATAAGCAGGACGCGGCTGAAATAACGCGCAGTACCGGTGTCAGCGATGTCAATGACATAACTCAACTGTACGCTTTCGTGATACTTTTTGAGGAAACCAGCTGACCTAGCATTTTCAGAGATCTTTCGACGAATGCCGCACATCTCAAGACTGCCATTACCCAGCTTCCGGAACTGACGGCCAGAAAAGCGACGCTTGATACACATATGAACATCGCTACGGCACTTCTCGAGGAGATCAAGAAGCGCGGGATGGATGAACTCTTCAGCACGGAAGAAGCTATCAACAAACAGGTTTGTATATCGTACTCAAAGCATCACGTCTTGACTAACATGGCCGCCAGACCGTAGCGAGCTTACTAGAAATGATGCGAGCGCCACGAGCAGACGGACACTTCACTGCTCTCGACAAACTGCGGCTGGTTATCGTATTCTATCTCTCGTCGCCGGATAACGCGCTTTCGAAAGACGATATCAGCGAGCTAGAGAAGGAACTCAAATCTGCCGGTGCCGATGTATCCGCTTTCGACTATGTTCGACGGACGAGAGAGATATCTCGTATGACTCTATCGGCTAGTATGGGTAGCTCAACGCCAACGGGTGGAGGTGCTGGACAAGGCGGACAATTGTTCGGCGGCTTCACCAGTGTCTTTGGTAATAGGGTTAGTTTTTCGTCCCGGTTTATCGATTCCAACCGGTAATGTCTTTTAAAGTTGACCGACAGACTGCAGGCCGGCGGTTTGGAGAACTTGATCTCAGGCGTCAAGAACTTCTTACCATCGAACAAACTGCTACCTGTTACGCGTCTGACAGAAGCGCTAATGGACTCGTCGGCCGCATCCAACCAATCTCTACAAGAGACCGATGACTACATCTTCCTCGATCCTCGTGCACCCAAGCACGCCAATGCAGGAATGGCTGGCGCTGGAGGAAGCGGTGTCACTCGAGGCAAGCGCATGGCCTTCGCCGAAAGCATAGTATTCGTTGTCGGCGGTGCGGGCTATGTGGAGTATGGTAACTTGGAAGAATGGGCGGCAAAGACGGGGAAACGTGTCAGTTATGGGGGAACAGAGATTCTGGATCCTGGAGGGTTTGTCGACATCTTACAAGAGCTGGGGAAATCGGGGAGCATCTAATTTACTCTAGGAATCGCCTATGTACTTTCAAGTCGATGGTGAAACTCATTATGTTTATTCTCGGGGAGGTGATGATGATACATTGTTTCAGACATGATACAGTAGATGAGGAATAATAAAGGAGAGATCAGAGTTATTTCCTCTTATTGCCAGAGGCCATGATTTGCACGAGGCGGATGCTAAACCAAGTCAGACAGTGTACCAATCCTCACATGAGAGAACGCTCACAAAATGTTAATCATGTCCAACTGCAAACCAATAGCTTCCGAAAGTGGATCTGGCACCATCCTGCCTTCCTGGGCCATGCGAGCGTGAAGGAGGATCTTCTGAGTGCTGAAAAAACTAGTCAATGACCGATCTCTTTAGTGTCTGCCAAAACTTACTCGTAGAGCACGAAGATACTGAAAATGCCGAGACCACCATAAAGACTAATTGCCTCAGTGACTGCGAGAGATCTTAAACCCAAAGGGAGAATCATCGGTGCAAGACTGGAAGCGGCAACGACAGTGAGGCCACAGAGCAGAGGGCCTCCCATCCAAAGGTATTGGTCACTTCTAGATAGCGGGTTAGACACCATGTGCAAAGATACTAACCGCTACATACTTGGCCGTTGCGCCTACCCACGAGAGGGAGCCGACGATCGCGCAGGTGTACAAAGCGGCACGGGCGAGGATAGCAGGTGCGTAGAAATACATCGGGCTAAGCAGAGCAGCCTGGCATCCATTGAATGCCTGAGATGATGTTAGCAAGACGATAACGAGCAAAACTGAGTGCACCGACCAGCCAGAACAAATGCTTCTGTACACCGTTTTCGGGGCTTGTGCGGAAAGTACCTATCATGGTGCCAATACTACCAGCCAAACCGACTCCCAAAACGACCCCTTCAAAGATTGTCAGACCTCGATAACGTTCGGAGACGTGTATGTTACATACATGGGTTAGCGGTCATGAGCCTGAAGGTGAACCCCGACATGAAGAGACCACGAGCAGCCAACGCGGTGAGGACCAGACCTCCACCCGTGTATTTGAAGGCATCATGGAGAAGAGATTGCTCTGCAGCAGAAAGGCCCTCGCGGGTCTCCCTGTTCAAGAACCCGTCTATGAGGAATACAGAGCCTGCCACGCCGCCCTAATATAATTTCGTGAGTACAGTGCAACTTGAACCCGCAAACCATACGCACTGCGATGAGCGCCGTTCGCTGCCAGGAAACGGCCTGCGCCTGCTTGATGATAGGCGACCCATTACTGGTAAAGTTCCGCGCCGCTCCAGCCAGTCCGCCGCGAGAAAAGAGTGTAGAGCGCTCCTTGAGTGCCTTCAAGACGCCATTGGCACGGAAGCTGCTGAACTGACGCGAAGCCTGCGCTGGGGATTGTCGCGCAAAGTTGGTGAAGAGAGGACGGGTCGAGCTGATACCAACCCGGAGCATGGTGGTGGTAAGAAATCAAGTGTGCTTCTGCGTCGTCGATCGATGGTTGACTTATAAAGTGAAGAGAAGGAATGATGACGAAGTTTCGACTGCCGTGCGATGCGGGCATTGCCGGAAAGACGTCAGTCTCGGCAAGACGCATCCAATTTACGAACCGCCTTACGCGCTGTTGACAACAGAAGAGTATCGTACATTCTAGTAAGTATTCGAACTTAGGTGAGAAATGAACTCTGGGAATTCTCGAATCGAGGAATCATGTCTCTTTACGAGCGATAATACAAAAAACAGTATCAAATTTACAACAAACTACTTCTTGGCCGTCCCATTAACAATGGCCTTCAAGCGCTTTACATCAAACACAACTACATTATGGTCCTCCAGCGCTATGGCCATAAATTCCTTCCCATCGTCCCACGTTCGCCAGTCTATATCAAAGATGCCCGGACGCTCTCCGGCGCAAGTATAAGTCCATGTCTTCTTCTCGTCCTGCCCATGCAAGTCAGCGAATACGAAAAATAAGCTCGATTAAACCTCACCTCAATATTATACACGCGAAGGTCCCCGTTTGCACCTGCCGAGGCGAACCATTCTCCGTCTTGAGAAGCAGAAACGGCATAGACTGGCCGAGTAAACTCCCGGATAATTCTCAAACACTGTCCAGTGTTCGAATCCCATAATCTCGTTGTCGCATCGAACGATCCGCTGCATATATGCGTGAGTATCTGCCTCAAAGATAAAGTGAGTCGACTAACGTGGCTATGATCGAACTCTTCTTGCTTTCGCACCATGCGAGAGCAGTAACGGCATGTTCGTGAGCAGAAAGCACAACTACCCGACTCCTGTTCGTTGAAAGACCGGGTATCGTATCGTCAGTCGGAGCTGACAGATTAGTGATATCCCAAACTCGAGACGTCTTGTCGTCTGAGCACGACGCGAGTCGCGTTCCAGCAGCGTTGAGTCGAATTTGGTTGATTTCATTAGCATGTCCACTACAAAATGCTATGAGTGGAAGAATACGCACATAAGGCTTGACTTACGACAGAGTTTTAATAGGTGCGTTGGTTTCTATGTCTTGAATGTAGATCAACGAATCGGCACCAGCGCTAGCAAAGGTCGTGTTGTTTAGCCAGATGATGTCAAGTACACAGTCTGCGTACAAAGTGAGTGTACCGAACCAGACGAGGGAGAGGGGCGCGCCAACCTTTATGACTCTTGAAGCGTCGTTTCAAAACTTTCTTCGCGACGTCGTACATGCATGTCGTACCATCCAAACTAGCCGACAAGAGATACTTGCCATTCGGGGAGAAACGAGTGGTGAAAATAGGACCCTAGTTCGATGGTCAGGACAGAATGTGGCGGGCGACAGTAAAGAACACACCTCGTGATTTTTATACAACGTGTGTATCCTGCCATCCAGTGTGACTAATCTGAGTGTCGCATCGTAGCAAGCAACTGCCACTAGAGTTCCTTCCGAATTCCAATGCAGAGACGTTATATCGACGCCGTTTTGCGCAGGACCGAACCATGCGGTCGCCGGGGCTACTGAGAATTGCGGGGTGTCGATGGGATATGGCAATGTCCATAGCTTCAATTCAGCGTTCTTCGAACTATACATGAACACTTTAGTTGGACAGGAAGAGTGCCCAGTCGAAGTAGCGCACCCCGTAGCCATCATTTGAGAATTCACGGGATTGAAGAGACATACAAAAACCTATCTGGGAGTCAATACAAGGCAAATTCCCGCATATATGGCGCACGCGCCTCAGATGTATGACTACTCAAAATTCGGGAAGCATAGTTTAGCTTCACCATTGTGTCTATATCCGCCGGATTTATGAACTGTTCTGCAGGTTCCTGCGCTGGAGTAGGCGCGGAATCAACGACCATGTCAGACGCCGATGTTGGTCGTGCTTCCTCAGCGAGTGCGCTAGCCCTGGGTCTAGTGTCTACCCTTGGGAGGACTGTAGGTTGTGGGATTGGCTTCGTGATGGATATTGCGTGCGGTGCATTCAACGACGGCTCTTCTGGCGGAGGATTGGAGGAGCAGACGTGTGGCTCAAGCAGTGAAAATGGTGCACGACACTGCGCTACAGTTTCTCCTCCACGGTAATGGGATTCGACTTCGGAGTAGAGCAGCGACTTGGAGAGGAGCTCGGCAAGTTCACCGCGTGGTATGTGTTTCTTGAACTTTGGTGATCTCTCGAGGTGGCCTTCCTGGCAAATGGTAAACGCAGAGTGCGTGAATCCTGCTGCTGTCAATCGCTGTTCCGTGAAATCTTAATACAAAAGACTCACCACAGTCCAGGAGATAAGAGTAAATTAAAAGGTTAATTTCCTCAGAGTTGATGGTGATCGTCGACAGTGGAGTCGCGGTCATCGAGAATCCGGAGATGGGGTGAAGACTCTAAGAGCAAGTGCGATCGAAGCGAACACGTGTCATGAGACCTGGATCTTATCTTATCTGCCGGCCTTGTTGATTTTGACGCGTTACCTCGTCTGCCGTTCTACCTCGTTCTACTTATTGTTGCTTGACTGGTAATGGTCTGCCTCCCCGCCTCACGACATTGTAGCATCATTTGCCGACATACTGACTTCTTTGTAGGACCAAAATCGTGGAGAGTTCCGTATTACTGTGTCAACCAAGCCCCTACACATGAAGACGCTTCACCTCCCATTGATACGTCTCATATCTGTGGTACAGGCACGTTTGCCTCGAACCTATTTGTTTGAGAGATCTGACTGAGTACAATAATGTCAGCAAGGATTCCTTTTTGCTATGGTCATATAGGTGGCAAATTTAGCGGGTACTCACAGGCGTGCCATCGTCCACCACGCAATACACGCAATGGATTCCTTCCGGTACAGTACAAAGGTACAAAAATGCTAATGTTACAGTGGGCAACCATATATCAAGTCATCAATAGTCTTCATCGAAATATTCGTCGGGGGGATAGGCGCCGACCATTTGGGAAGTGACTTCTCGTCTCCTCTGCAACTCGGACAGCCGTCTTGATCGACGAGGAGATCCTTCTTCTGCGGCCTCTTCAGCTTGCTTCAACACCCAATCCTCGAGAGAGCCGCCCATTTTCTGCAAGCCCTTCCACTCATGCCTCGCTAATATGCTTCCTCCCCTACTGTTACTAGCCCACGCAGCGCTCATCATAACAGGCTCTTGCGAGTGCCAACTAACGTCACGGACACAGACATTTCTCTTTCCTAAAGGAGTGGGATCCTCTGGGGCAGAAGGATCGTGCCCTAAAGGGAGCGTTTGCGTCCGGTCCAATATTTGAACCAGAGTACCATCCAGCGACCAAATCTAAAGGTTCGTGAGAAATAGAGAGCAACCAACCTTGTGGGAAGACATACATGAATCTTGCCATTTGCAGAGCCGGAATAGATATATTGACTACCTGTTGTCTCTGCTGGGCTGAATTTGCATCGAATCAACGTCCTGAGTACGGAGTGTCCACGATAGGTCATAACACTACAATCCATAGGAGTCTTCTCGTGTCGAGGCTTGCCATATGGAGGGTACCTGGCATATCTTGTAAAGAAGCACTCATTTCTACGTGAGAGCAGTGACGCACCGATAGTCAAAGCCTGGTATCCCGTAGCTCTTGTTAGCAATCTTGCTGTGGTCCGCAGGACTTCGCAGTTTGCGTAAATCCCAAAGGCGAACAGACTGATCTTTTCCATTGGATATAACATAGCGTCCGTCACCTTTGGCAGACACATACGTTATCCCCTCCGTGTGGCCGATGAGAACACCAGACGGTTTGGGCGACGCTCCCAATGATCGCCGGTCCCTATGAGAGGAATTAAAGAGTGCACACAACAGTCTATGGTACATACCAAACTTTCAGGAAACTGTCATCTGATGCACTGACCAATACGTTTCCAGAGGCAGTATCTGCCCAACAGCAACTGTTGACATCGGAGTCGTGAGCGTGTATGTTCACGGTTTCCCGGCTGCCAAGCAGATCATAGACTGTGTGTAGTTAAGAGGAGCAGTATACAAACACGGAAATGGTACACATACCAGAAATGTTTCCGTTACCCCCTGCAATGATTTCATTGCCATCCGCAGAGAATGTGCAACTGTAAAGACCGTGATGGCCACTAAAGGTAATGGGATACTGAACCGGATTCTCATCGACTACGCTAGTCATGTAAACAGTGGGTGTCTGATAAGGTGTGAACAAATGCCTCAAGTCAGCTAGAGGGACCTACAATTGACGAGTATATCAACCTAGTCCGGGCACATTGAGTGACAAATGCATTTGTCCGCATAAAATGAAGAGCACCTTTGGTTATCAGGAGAAAGATTCGCGTCTGTTATCGTCCAGCGGCCAGGACGACCTTGTATTCCGCGCTTCACACTCATCGTGGTGTTCATGTGAGGGTCGTGCATGGCTTCCGCGCGACCAGCTTGGTCTGCAGCCTTATATGTGTCGTATATATACAGGCGGAAGTCTTGAAATTGTGTTAGGACAACTGGGGATGTTCTCAGCAGCATTTACCTTGTGAGCATGTGTAGTAAAATGAAGAATCTGGAGACCAAAAGTTTATATTGAACGCAACAATATTGGAAGAGATCAAGTACCAGCAGAGTACTGAGCAGTGTATATGTTGGCACAGTACGAGGCCACAGCAGTTCCATTTGAATTCGGCACGAGGTGCTGAAAGAGTTGAGGCGATGACTATTGCAAACACGTTTACTCACATTCGCCATGTCTTCTCTCGTCAATCGCGGCCGATGGTGTCTCCCTTCAAGACGTCGCTGAATAGTTTGAGCAATACTCCGGTTCGGGATGTCCCCGCGCTCTCCGCTCTTGTAGCCGATCCGTCCAAACGCACCCGAGAATAATAGGTCGACACCAGCCGCCTGCGGTTCTTTCGGCTGGGGAAACCAGCCTTCCGGTGGAGGCTTCTCATGTCGATTTGACGCCCACATGTAATAGCCGTCGTCTCGTCGTCCTGGTCCTCATCCTCCTCCGCTAACTCACGCTGCTGGAGTATATTGAGAATATTAGAGCTGCTCAAGCCAGCGGGAATAAACCCAGAGCGCTGCAGCTGGAAGAGTCCTGGTCAAAGCACAGTCAGACTGATGGGAAGAAACACTAGTAGGAGTAGGATCAGCTCACTGTTGAGGATCGCGACAGTCGTGGGCGAAGCGAGCGGTGATTCAAAGCCAGATGCCGATTCCCCGGCGTCGACGTCGTCGTTGCGCTCGTTGTCACTGTCCATGGTGGACGTTGCGGAGGATTCGTGGGGAGCGATAACATTTGTAAGATAGTTCGGCCATGCACCGGTCATTCGCGGCTCATCGACGGAGTGATCGAACAAGCCGGCGGCAATCACCACTTTGCTTTGCACGAAACGGTGAAGATGTGGGTCGCTGTCATCTTGTTAGCCTCTGTCCTCTGCGTGTATTCGCATGGAGAACATGCAGATGTGGATCTTCGTGATTTTGTGGCTCAGGCATTACTCTCGGACCACGCAAAGGACCTCACCTGGCTTGAAAAGTACGGCCCACAGATTGATCAACCATTCTCTGGCCCATTGTCGTTCTCTCATCTGCCTTACGCGCGGTGTCTCGAAGACGATAACATCGACTTTGACATCGCTATACTTGGCATGCCATTTGACACTGGGGTACGCGTCTTATCGCTTTCTGTTGAGTTCTCGACTAAGCAAATTTCCTAGGTCACGTACCGGAGCGGGTGAGTTTTTCATCCCATTTCCAACAAATTGATCTATAGAATTTTTGTCCGTTTAGTGCGAGGTTTGGTCCATATGCCATACGCTCCGGCAGTCGGCGTCAACGTGAATCTCGAGGTTATACCATGGCTTGGGGCAGCAATCCCTACGAACAAGGCGCCAAGATCCTGGACTGCGGAGATGTAGGCAGTGTTCGGACGCCTGCTACGAGCATCACTCACTTTACATTCCAGGTACCCGTCACCCCCTTCGACAATGCTCTAGCGGTAGACCAGATGGAGGTTGCATACTCCACGCTGCTGAAGCGGCCGACAACGAGCTCAAGCGAGGTCGCTCCCACAATCCCGCGCATTGTCAGGTGCGCTTCCAAGTTAAAGAAAGACTTCCTGTGACTGTTTGTTTAGCTTGGGCGGGGACCATACCATCGTAAGCCCATCATCATGACGAGAAAGCAACTTTTCATATTGACACTATTATTGCGCTTAGGTCCTTCCAATTCTGCGAGCATTACACAAAGTACACGGACCCATATCCGTGATACACTTTGACGCGCACTTGGTCAGTGGACTGTACCTCATAGCAAACAGCCTTACTCACCAAGCGCAGGACACTTGGGCTGCATACCCAGGACAAGCTTCAGAGCAATCCCGCGTTACCCATGGCACCTTTTTTTATCTCGCCCAAGAGGAAGGTTTGATGGGCAACAATAGCATCCACGGCGGAATACGTTGTAAGCTTCAAGGTATCGAAGACCTGCAGAACGACGAAGAAGTCGGTTTCTACGTGATATCCACTGATGATATCGACGATCTGGGTATCCCGGAGATAATCAAGCGCGTTCGCCAACGGATTGGGAACAGCCCCGTTTATCTCAGTATTGACATCGACGTGATAGGTGTGTATTCTTGTACAATATTGACCAATCTAAAGCGAACTTATATAGATCCCGGTCTTGCACCCGCAAGTGAGTGATGCATCCGTATCTACACATTCATTCATCACACATCCTATAGCGGGGACACCCGAAGCGGGAGGCTGGACAACACGCGAGTTGAAGAGAATCATTCGAGGTTTGGCTGGCTTGAACTTTGTGTACGTTGCTTTACCTATTTTTCTCATCCACGATATTGACCTGACCCAGTGGCGCTGACCTTGTCGAGGTGTCGCCCTCATATGATCATGGTGAGGACCTTGCCTCCCTTGTAGGGAAGTTACTGAATGTAGCTTCATAGCTGAAATTACTGGCATCGCAGCGGCAGACTTGGTGCACGATTTCCTGTCCTTGTTCCTCGCAACAGAGCCTCCAACACCGTACCACTCGCACCATTCACGAATTGCCGACGAACTCTGAGTTCATGTTGACGCGCTACATTCAGTCATACGAGGTATCAATCGTGAAAACAAATATAGTCATGTCACAATAATATAAATATCAAGAAGTCCATTATGTACTAAACGAGAGCTCCCTAGTTCTTACCGCCCCATGCTGGTGTGCTCGCCGCCCCTAAAGGTCCCTGCTCATACACAGGCGGACTCTCCTCATACTGCTGTGGAGACATCGTTCGGTACGGCCTTGGCCCGGTTGGACTGATGTGCTGTTCAGGGATCAGAGGCACACTGGTGTTTATGGGCGAAGGAGAGTGTCGTGCATCTCCAGGGTACGGGAGGTAAGCATTGTGTTCAGCTCAGCAACGGCGGTACGGAATTCCCGCCGTACCCATCACCGCCTAGTGTGTAGTTACGCTCCTGTGTAGGTGCGGAATAGTATGTGTTGCTGTTAGAGGGATAGGCGTTTGTGGGCATCGAAGGTGATGGCAGTCCACCCTGGCCGTAATGGTCAGAATACTGGCGCTGGGGTTGCTGTTGTGGCTGAGCATCATACGCGTCGTACTGAGAATATGTTGACGGATATGCTTGATGGGTAGCTGCCGAATGATCTAAACATCGATCAGGAAATCAGCGAAGGTATGTTAGGATTGTTCACTTACACGAAGAGCCACCCGCAGTATGGTTAGGGGCGTATGGGTCACCATACTGTCCTGGAGCCGTTGACAGGAATTGGTTGTTGGGTGGAGACATAGTGCGCTGGGGTTCGGGAGCAGCATGGTACGTGGACGGCGCATACGAAGATGGCGCGTACGCCGTCGTATGGCTGCTCCCTTGCCTCTGAGGCTTGGGAGGATAGGCCGCTGGTTGAGATGGATTGTAATATTCATCTACAGCGCGAGAACCCGCGGGCGCAGGCGAATATCCACCTCCAACGTAACCCCCATTTCCTGTTGGTCGACCACCGTATCCACCGTCGGACTGAGATCCAGCTGAATCACTGTATGGCTGATCAAAGTAAACGCGATCGCCCTCAACTCTCGCTGTAAGCGGTTGCGCCTCCGGTAAAGGAGACAGCCCAACCTCTTTCTGCTTCTGCAGCGCCTTGCGGTCTTGCTCTGCTTTGACCGCATCAAGACGCATCTGTTCGGCGAAATCGGGACGTCCTTGCTCAGCGTCCTTTCGACGATCCCAGTCACCTCTGGGCTTGCGATTGGTGATACAGCAGCGCCCTAAGGTGTAGAAGCAGCCGCTGACGAAGAGGAGAATCCAAGCAGCGAGTGTCAGCCATATGGCATTGCCCATTGATGCACTGCCCACTGCATTGATGCGTGATTTGGCGACGAAGAATAGAACAAGGTCAAAAATAAAGGCGAGCATCGCGACTGCGGCTGCAAAGCCGGAGACGCAAGTGCTGCAGCAGGTCATGGACATTTCCCTGATATGCGCCAAGAGACCAAATAACGCTGAGCCGGCTGCGAGGGCGAGAGCGACAATGTGGAGGACGAGGGCATATGTGATCCACTTTACCACAACGTTTGGGATTTCGATGGGTAGCTGATTTCCGACAAGACTGTTGATATCTGGGTGGAAACGAATAAGAAATTCGAGAATCCAAAGCGCCGAGACCCACCCAATTCGTACCCAACTGATGGTGAGGAGCAAGTCGTACCGTTCGACAGCTCGAGACAATAACCAAGTGTTCCAAAGGTAATTGTACCGTTAACACCGTTGCTGGAAATCGTTGCTGAGAGGAAGTAGACCGATTTGAAGTAGGGGACGCAGAAGGAAACGACGGCCAGCAGGATTGTCGCTGTGAGCGTGCAAAGGAAACCCGGAGTCGCTGGGCGGATGATGCCCATGGTGGAATGCAATAAAAATACGAAAAAAAAGGTGGAGGGTGAAAAGAAAGAGCACCAGGTCGATGCGTTTCAACGTTGGAAGACAAGTCTAGCACAGCCTCACTATTGGCCTCACAACGTCTCGGCGGATCCTCGGCATTCGCCTCTTGCACTGCTCCCTCACTGCATCCTCTCTGTCTGCGCAGTCTATCGCTGGTATATCTGTCTCGCAGCGAGAAAACGACTTGAGACTATAAGTATTTTACGGCGATTCCGGACATGGCGCTTAAGTATTTGTACCGCGCTTCCCCGTCCCCGACGCGGATCTTCACCTGTTCGTACTGTTCGTATGCACTCTCTGATTCTGAAGACTCTGTAAATTCTCCGAATCGGTAGGCGCGGTCTGGAAATTGACAAACTGAGCCACATCACTTGATCATGACGACCGCTGGCAGTACTCAGTAGTGATCCCCGACTTGGCCATGCATCTTTGCTTTCTCTCACTGTTCACCACCTGGGGCCGCCTCGAATCACTATAGGCATTCATTCTGACGCCCGCCACCATCATATGGCCTGATCAAATCGCCAGCTCGTAAGACTTTTTCCCGCCTCTTTGACCCTTTTCCCGCGCTTGGGTGGTTCGACTCTCCTTTGTCACTTTCTCGTTCTACTCTTATAAAATCCATCATATATCTACTGCTCCTTTGAACCGACCTCCGTCAAGCGATTCCGATCACTCGACCGCAAACCGGGTCCGCTGTTCAAATTTAGCGAAAGCAGCGGCGAGGACATACGTCGACGACCATCTCACCTTGACATGATCACCTTCTCGATCTGAGGTCTTTCATTATATAGTCTAGCATCCCGCCAGACTTGCCTCAGTCCAACCATCAATGTAAAGTGTCCCCCGACAGACCAGCATGGACTCACATCTTCGTCAACTGGTCATCATCGTTATTGGGTTTCTGCGGGCAACATGGGGTCTCTCGTTGGTACGTGCCACCCTGCACTGTATTTCTCTTTAGACCTGATATTCTATTTTAACTAGAGCATCATCTCTGTTCTCGTAACCCTCGTCCTCCCTTCCTTTCTTCGCCCTCAGCCACCCGCGCGAATACCCGTACAGCGCAAACGACGCGCTATATCTTTGCCTGGACGACGGCGGCGCCATCAGAAAAGCAACTCCACCCAATCGACGTCTAATGAATCTTCTATCCTTCCACGGAGAGAACGACATTCCATGGACATTCCCATTCGCGCTGTCCATCTCCGGGCACTCTCCGTTCAATCGGAGACTTCATCTATGCACACTTCCTCCGAGGAATCTTTCTTCACTTCCACCAATCCCTCCTCCGAAAACATCGCTCATCGCCGAGGATTCTCGTTGAAACGTGCATGGAATAAAACGCGCCCACTCTCACCGTTTCCTCGACACTCCCGCGAGCCGACACCTGGGTCCCCGTACTCTCGACTCATTCTCAAGACGAAATCCATTTTCAAGTCTAGGAATGGGTCCCGGTCCAGTATTGTGACCAAAGGTATGGATCCTGTCTCACTGTATTATGCATGGTCTCATCTTAATGCCAGGAGACATGCTCCCACCCCACTCGACGAGATTGTGGCGCATGATGCGCATTCGAGCCGTCCAGAGATCGAGATTACGTCGATGCCCGACTCAGAGTCAATAGCTCCGGTAAATCGTTGTCATAGCCTACCCGAGGGTGACCACTGCAAGGTGTGGCATAGGAAGAGATGGAAACGCCTTGTGCCATCAAGTCCGCGTATCTCGATAACTCCCGCCACGACTTCTAATGACTCGAGTTTATGACCTACAATATCGCACTTGTCTTCTAATTACCCTCTGTACTCTACAGTATTATAGCACTTTGTTATCATTAAAGTATTGGGTGGAGCAAATCATTGCCAAGGGCTTGGCCAAGCCACATGATATCCGTTTAAGCTGCATAAAGGAAAATTGTAATTGCGCTGACCGTGTTCTCTGAATTATCGCCACAATTCACGGTCTCCTTATTTTCACGGGGAACCGTATGAATCATGATATGCGCCTCGTCTACGGACTGCGTAATCAGGCCGCGCAAATAATCTAAGCGAGGAACGGTGATCAAACAAAACGTCTCGGCACCGTCTCGGAATGAGACGCGTTTACCATACCAACTGCGTACTTAAATCGTTACCACCATGGTTCCCGTCTTTCCCTTCGAGTTCTAGTCCCAAATCCCCCACACTACAGATTCTCTCTAATCCCTTCGTTCCCCTTCGTTCATCTTCCAAACTGTACCCCTCAGAGTACCCAAATGACACTGCTTGTCGCTTGCACAAACATGGACCATGTTTTCCGCAGCGCTTTCATAGGAAGCGCTAGCATACTGTTCGCCTGCGTTGGCTTCTGCCTGGTAAGAATATTCCTTAACATTTTGTTGAAAATTGCTAACACGCTTACAGAGTGCTGCCTCAGCCTTGTTAGGCCTGTTCTTCCCCCACATTCATGAACGACCTCCGGCACGGGCGCCCCACTCAGAATACGCACGTCCGTTCAGCCCGTGAAGGGGTTACCCAGTCCTTCACGGAAACGAAGGGATGACACTTTGGCGCCGCCATCAGCACGACTTGGTGAAACACCGCCCGCGTCACCCACATTCAATCTCGTCGTTCAACCTGTGGCCGATTTCTTCTATTACACCGGATAGTACTCAAGTCGCCGATTTCAACATCAGTGGCGCAGTTACGGACGCGCCTTCGGATACGCGGGAAAGCTCCCCGCAATCCCTTCGATCTTCCACTTCTTCCTCGGGTTCATCTACTCTCATTCCTTCTCCCACTGCATCCGAATTCGGCCAATCGCAAAGCAATGGGGGGTTCCACATTGGGCGGTCCTGGACGCGGAAAAAGGTGCAATCATTGTCTTCACCCACGGATAGCAAGCCGGGGGTCAAGCTGTCGCGCGTTCAGACATTACTACCATCGAAAGCGTCATCCAAGAGCGTCGAGCCTCACGGTACGTCAATTTCATGTGTCATCCGCATCTTGTCCGTCGGTCTAACGCCTGTTTCGTAGTTGGCATAAGCAAAGCGAAGTCATTCTGCGTTGCAGAGAAGGCCCGAAAAGCATCGCTTAAACCGCCGGTTCCGCGACCACGTACTCAGCCATATGACGCTCCGTATTTTGCGCCACCGCCAATATCAGAAGCCGGCCTACCACAGCCAACAATCAGGATCGTAAAGCCCGGTCGCAGCAGCACCTTACCACCAGGAAAGCGGCGGTCCAGTCCTAATCCGACGAAACGTTCCTCACCATAAAGGACTATCTTCGTTCAGCTATTAAACATATCTCGTCATCTCACGTTCATACGTTCTCTCGTCTGCATATTTGCATCATCCACTCATTCCCAACTCATTCAAGCAATCGTGTATAATATAATCAGTGTATACAATAACAATAGACTCGCAATCGTTCGGATTCGTTCTCAGTACATATCCACATACCCACATACCCAAGCCATATTCCGTTACAACGGCCGGAAAGTCGGAAGTTTTCAGTCTCAACTTTGCGTGGGCGAAATTGCGCCTGATGGCGGTCGTCGGGGAGATGGTGATGGAAACGATCGAATTACATGGAAAGACTGTCAATGATCTCCTCTACTTCCCCGTCGAGGTCGTGATGCCAGACAGGTGCATGAGATCTAGCAGGTGAGGAGTCAAGGCCTCCTCTCCTCCCGTTTCAAAAGAGTCGTATAGTCGTCCAGTAGCCTGGCTTCGCGTAAGAACCATATTGGCGCGTGTCGTCCTCATCTTCGAGTACGCTTCAATCGCGCTCTACATTATTAATTAACCGACTGTTGTAATTCGCGGATACACATCTGTACTCACGTCCAAGGTGAACCTGCCAGACACCGCTTCCCGCAGCAAACGGACAAGAACGACCGCGTCTTCGAAGCATTGTCCTGCTCCCGCACCCAGATGCGGCAGCATGGCATGTGCCTGTACATATGTACTTGGTCTGCGCGTCCTCATGTCAATCGTTGACACTTACCGCATCACCGATCAAGACAAGGCGTCCTTTCGAGAAGGTCTGGAGGGGTGGTGAAAGCGCGTGGACGAACCATTTGCTGGATTTCTTCATGTGTTCGAGTATAATCGTCGCATCGCGGCCCCAACCCGTGAATTCTTCCAAGATTTCACCTTCGGGGACAGACTTTATCCACGGCAAGGGGAGCGCAGGCGACATAGGGATGTCGTATTTCGCTACGAATGCGACCACATTTATCTGCCACGAAGCTTTGAGCCATAGAGCGACCACGACGAGTCAGCATGTCCTTACAACTTCGCCACCCTTTACGGGAAAGGTGATGATATGCTGTCAAGCAAGATATTAGTTAACCGCGAAAGGAAAATGGCGCCACAAACTTCACCTTCCCATTACCCACGAAACAGGTGGACGTTCATCCAACACCACTTGAAGACCGGCATTCTTCAAGTCTTGATAATTGATCAGTGCTCTATAAGCAAGAGTGTTTGTGAACTTCATATGCTGAGTGTTCGCATCGTCTTGAACAAAGTTCCTCGTCACACTACGGACACCGTCAGCGCCAATGACGACGTCAGAGGTGACAGTAGTCCCATCCGCGAATTCTATGGATGCTTTGCCGTCCATGTTGGGAGACACAGCAATGCAACGCTTATTGAAGTGCACAATGGAAGGATCCAGCAGTTCTACTACTGCTTCAAGGAAGGTAGGTCTATACCATCGCTTTAGTACTCGACTCGAAGACTTGCACAGGTAGCTCACCGATAAATGGCGAAGGCCTCGTCATCTTCTCGTGTAAGAGGATACTAAAGAACATAAACTTGAAAAAAAACTTGAAAGCAGTAGTAAAGGGACTTGCATCGTAAAACAATTCATTCGTTCCCGGCCCAGAGCGATACCAGAATCTCCAAGCATTCGTAGGTTGCTGTACGCCTGGATACGCTAGTATCGTTTCTAGAACGCCCAAGGCTCGTAGTGCTTTGACGGCATTAGGTCCTACGACAATCATCAGTCAAGCACTGAGACAACAAGCGTAAGTCTGTACCTATACCGACGCCTGCCCCGACCTCTTCGAAAGTGCTCTGTCGCTGTTATCAGTCTACGAAGCCGAAAAACGCGCTTGAGAACGCACATGGGCTTCATATACGTTTACAGGAATGCCCGCTTTGCAGAGACCAACGGCACAGGCCAGACCACATAGACCACCGCCTACGATAGCGACAGAGATGTCTTGTTGTCTTGGATCCATAGAGAGCCAAGGTCAGCAAGGATTTGGAGGAAGTGAACCGGTAAAAAGGCAGGTGTCAATCGGTGTCAAATGACCCACTGAGTGAGAATTGTAGCCTATTCTGAGATGCATCGCCGTGGTCTAGTGCACACTGAGAATCCTGTAGACCGACTTGTGCGATGCAAGCGGTCGTTACGGAAATAAGAACAACCACTTCAGGGCTGGTCACGGTAAATGGTAAATGGCGCCTACAAGAGCCCACACCTATATAGCCGCGTTTCAAACTCCGACAAGTACACGCACCTTGCCCTCCTCCATGACCTCGCTGTTCTTCTCCACTATAGAGGTGACTCGACAGGTATTCTATCGTACTTCACTATCCTACGCTATCGTCAATCTCAAGCCGATTGTTCCCGGGCGTGGGTATCCACAGTAGGAATTTCAAGCACAACTTTACTGACATGCCATGATAGATGTGCTCGTTGTTCCAACGCGGGTAGTTCACCGCCTTTCTGATCTGAACGGTGACCTGGATATATGAATTACATGTTATCCATGACTGAACGTCGTCCCCAGCGAATGAGTTGTCCTCTTTAATGCACTCAGTTCAACATGTCGGACGAGTCATCGAGCGCGTATACGGCGGAGACGCGTTGACCATCGCCTGTCAGGTATACACGAATCGTCCTCCGGCTCTCTAACATTTATTAGTGGATTTTCAGGACGGCAAGGCAGCAGGGCAAAGCGTACCGCACGTCCACTTCCACCTGATGCCTCGGAAACTACAAGGCGATCGTTTCGAGAAGAACAACGACGCGATATACCCAGAGCTAGAGCGTTCAGAAGAGAATTTACCTTCTGATATGGTCCATGCGTCGCGCACCCAGCCTTTGCAGGTCGACGCTGATGAGGACCGTCCGCCGCGGTCTATGGAGGAGATGGTGTCAGAGGCTGAGTGGTTGAAGACATTCTTTTAGATGAGATAGATCATAGAGGGGCTGCTCTACAGCCCAGGATGATACCACCAGCTACCTACTCGCAGTCCGAGCTAGTCCGAGAACTCAATTATGTCGGGCTTTATAATATCTTCTTTCTTTCTTACATACTACCGCCATGACGAAGACCATCGTTCATACAGATGACGCGATTCCGCCGATGCCCATTTTCTGTAAGGGATTCAGAGGATGGCCTTGACATAGACTGACGAGTCCATGAATACAGCCCAAGCAGTTATCTCCAGGGGATATGTCTACGTTTCAGGAAACATAGGTTGCACGAAAGACTTCAAAGTCGTCGAAGGCGGCGTAAAGGCTCAGACGGTGCGCATATCATGATGATATAGCATCGAGTCTTAAAGTGATGTGGCAAAAATTAGCGTGCCGCGTTGGAAAACTTGTCGATCGTTCTGAAGGCGGCTGGCTCAGGATTGGAGCATATCGTCAAAGCGAACATTTATCTCACTAACATTAAGGATGACTTTGCGCCCATGAATGAGGTGTATGCAGAGGTAGGATCGTCATGCTTGTTTGAACATCACTCATGTTCGTTCCAGTTCTTCGACAAGGCTAGCATGCCAGCGCGTACCTGCGTCGGCGTCGCCGCCCTGCCGTTGGGCGCGAATTTCGAGATGGAGTGTATGGCCGAAGTGCCTTGATTGGTACATTGTTTACAATTACAACTTGTTTAGTCTCTTCCACATGTATGCAGCTAAGGAAATGTTGTACAGTGCGGTCAATCTTCTCTAACAACCCGTGTGTGCTTTGGCGGATGAGTATGTCTTCTCTACCACGGATGCTAGGAGAACATACCTTTGCACTATCAAAGGCATCCAATCCAGCCGCAACTCTGCTTCCCGCCACAATCCCACTCCAGTCTAGTGTATCAACCACCTCCTTGCCTTCTGACTTGAGTGACAGGTGCAAAGCGCGTGCGGTAATCAAGTGCTGATGAGCGATATCGATGCAGGGCATCGGCGCATTGTGTTGAGCTGTCAAGCGGCGGATATGTCTGGGAATCTGTGAGAAGATGATACAATCAGGTTCCTGGCAGGGACGTACGACGCGTCTTTGATTCCGCCATCGATGGCAAATCCACTGCTGCCGTCAAAGTTGTCCTCGTACATTCGCTCGGAGTAGGCCAACGTCCCTGGAGCTGGAAAGATTTCTGACGGAGAGTTCACTGTGTCGTGGCACTACTAAATAAGTAACTCACCTTGAACTAGGCGGCGAACGTTGTCGGCACCAATGCCCGACTTTTCTCCGAGTGTGTAGGCTTCGCCTAAAATCTCGAGAGAGCTGATGATCATGGAGTTACCAATAAGTTTACAAGTTGGCGCTAAAGAGGATGTCTAAGAACATGCAATGCTGATATCGGAGAGGCCGTACCTTTCTCTAGATTCTCTCCCAAGTCAATGACCTTGCGGCCGACTGCTGGGACGATGAGGTATGCTATTTCCTTCTTACTACGATAATCTCCGCTCATCACTTGACTAGGTTAATACCAGCCAAATAGACAGCGCCTCGGCTTACTGATGACTAGTTGACCCTTCTTCGCCACAGCGGGTGGGCCGATGACAGGGCAAGTAATGAGACGAGCATGAGGTATCGCGGAAACGAGTTGGTCCAGTTCACCTACCAACGTGATTATAGAGGAAGAACTAAAAAAGAGCAAAGCCTTACCGGCGAGTGTGGGATATATCTGAATAGCTATTTAGGAAAATATTGGTTGAGTGCGACATGATCACTCACAGTACTGGTCTCGACGAATATTCTGTGTTTTGTGGAGGAAGAATCCTAGCGGACATCTGAGATAAGATGAACGATCGTACATCACTGCATGCATACCTTGAGAGCGCTAGTCATCTGTTCAAAGGCCCATTTCACGACCTCGTCTGTGGCCAGAGATGTGAAGATGATGTCGCATTCGAGAGCAATCTCGGCCAGACTATCAGCAACACGAATTTTGTCTTGTCCGAGTTGATTGAACAGAGCCTTGGACTTGTCCTTGTTTCTGTTCCAGACGAGCAGAGGATGGACGGCATGGGAAGGATGTTTAGTATGCTTGTGAGCGGCCAGATTGTGGGCCATATGATAGCCCATAGCTCCAAGACCAACAAAGCCGATCTGACGAGGAAGGCCTGGTGAAGCCGGGCGTGAGTAAGGCAGTCCAGCTCCAGCAGGAAGGGCAGGGGATGCAAGATGGTCAGTCATGGTGATGGTAGATCGAGGACGCGTTTAGATCAGAGTGACTTGTCCGAAAAAGGCATCCACCACAGTTGCACTGCAGCAACCTGCACAACGCCAGATTTATCCTTTTCCCTCCAGCTCCTGCCATTGCATGCTCTCTGCGCCGTCGTCACCCTCTCTTTGACGAACTCACCACTGGCATTCCTTGACCGAGACAGGGGACCATGGCGCAGGCATTTGGGCAGCCCAACAAGGGCACACTCGTTCCAGGACAGATGATTACAGTCAACAAGTACACCGTCCAGGTCGACCGATATCTTTCACAAGGTCAAACTTGCAACGTTCATTAACGTCGGACTTGTCCTCAACCTCATCTAGGTGGCTTCGCCCATGTCTATCTCGTTCGAACAGCGACGCCCGTGTACAACACGACATATCATGTCTTGAAACGCATGGCTGTCCCGGACGAAAAGATGCTCACAGAGGTCAAGCAGGAGGTGGATGTCATGGTGCGCCCGTCTGCCGTAATATTTTGCAGAGATTGGTAGCTTGACAACAGTTCAGAGACTTCTCAAAGGGCATCCCAACATCGTCCATCTCATCGATGCGGCGTCGCACAGGCTCCCTGATGGCAGCTACGAGGTTTTCATTCTTATGGAATTCTGTCCAGGTCAGCTAACAATAATTGAGGCGCTTCCGACTAACGACCCTATGCAGGCGGCGGAATCATTGACATGATGAACCGCCGACTGCGTGAGCGGCTGACCGAGTCGGAGATCCTTACCATCTTTGTCGACGTCTGCGAAGGTGTCGCACATATGCACAATGCTCGCCCAGCTCTCCTTCATCGCGACTTGAAGGTTGAAAACATCCTCCAATCCTCCCCTACGTCATACAAACTTTGTGATTTTGGTTCATCCGCACGACCATCAAAAGTGCCCAACAACGCCGATGAAATTCGCGCTCTCGAGATGGACCTCAACCGACATACCACGCTGCAATATAGGGCCCCTGAAATGGTCGACCTATACCTCCGCCGACCCGTAGATGAGAAGAGCGACGTATGGGCCCTCGGTGTCTTGCTATACAAACTTTGCTACTACACTACGCCTTTCGAGGAACACGGTCCCTTGGCGATCCTTAATGTTATGTACAAGATCCCCCCATATCCTGTCTACTCGCCTCAAATGAACGCCCTCATCGGTGGGTATCTATTACACGTTTGCGATCATTCTACTGACTCATCTTCCTCCAGGATCTATGCTTAGGGAACATGGCATGCATCGACCATCTGTCTTCGAGCTACTTGACACGGTTCATCGAATGCGAGGATCAAAATCGCAATTCCATTATAGTCCTCGTGTCGCTCCGCCTCTCTCCCCGTCCAAGGTCAAACCGGCAGCTTCTCCCAATGCTTTGGATAGCACGATTTCCTATCGTGCTGCTCCCCAAGTCGCGATGACCGCCAAAATGACCATCACTCCGTCCATATCTCCGTCAAAGAATGCAGGAGTGCAGGCGCGCGATAAAGTTTTAGAGGCAATAGCACCCATGAGGCGAGGCCGTCCGGCAAGAACGTCTGAGGATTCTAATTCTACCTCAACTAGTACGTCCAAGGATCAGTGGTTGAACGACAACTTTGCAGCAGAAGAAGATGACGCTTGGAAGTCAGCGATGAAGACAGCCTCTTCGTCTAAGCCGACTGCCAACAAGGATGATGCGTGGTCTGTCCCGTCACAGACAGCGAAGGCTCCTGCGGCTTCCCAGGGCTTTGGGGATGATTTCTCCAAGACCCAATGGGACGGGAAGATACGAACCACCGATGTTCCCTCTTCGCCCCCAGTCTCCAAGTCCACGACAGCCAAACCTCCTTCCCTCGGTGCCAGTGCAACTTTGGGTTATTCCAGTGCAAAGTCAAACTCCAAGAAGGATCGGGATGCCTTTGAGGGGCTCGGGTTGGCGGTTTCCGGCAATAAACCAGCACCCACTCTGGGCGAGGCGCGCAAGCTGAGAACGGGTTTAGCAACTATGACTACACCATTCTACAACAGCAGCGTTGGCGGATATGCTGGCTCTAGCGGCAAACCATATCCCCAGCCAATGCGGCCATCCCCATCACCCCAACCGCACTTACAGCCTCCTCAGACTTCAGCGTTGAAACCGAGCAGCTCCGGGTCATCGTGGCAGGCACTGCGACCTCCTTCTCGTCCCGCATCTTCACAGCATGCTGAAGGTGCAACGCCAGAATCGAGGTTCCCTTCGTTGGAAGAATTAGATGCTCAGTTTACCAAGTCCACGCCCGATATCGGGAAACTGTCGAGCTCACCTGGGCGTAGCGACCCGCATTCACGGGTGCATGAATCCTCGTCCACTGGGTTGGCGCGCAGAGTTTCATCGAGAATGGTTCCTCCCAGCGCTTCTCGTGGCCAAGATGGCGTTCGTTCCGAACAGGTGACGGGATATGCCATGAGAGAACCTCGCAAGGAGCCGCCGGCTGATTACGAGGTCTACGAGTCGAAAAGGCATGCTGAAAGGACAAACGGGGCACCTCCGTCGTCGCCAGAGTCGTCTTTCCAGCGGTCGACGGTGGTTCGAAAGCAGCGCTCAGCCGAAATTAGACCCAAAGTCAAAGAAACTCTGACATCGTCGACGCCGTCACGCCCGGCAGCAACACCTTCTGGGGCTTCCTCTAGCACGAAGACACCTCGTCTCCCACCTAGGCCTTCTCCTTCGAACAAAGATTGGCTCACAGGCGACGATGACGAAATTGAGAAGATTCCGTCTCATTATACCACCCCGGCGCGCCCTTCGGATGCACCACAACCTGTCCTTCGGCAGTCACCTACGAAGCGTGCTTCATTCATTGAAAAGAGCTCAATATCCATACCCGAGGCATCTGTTGCCCAGCATGACCATGCACCTCTTCCCCCACCCTCACCATTATCAACTGCCCCAAGCGAGAACACCGAAATGATCAACCGGGCGAATCGCGTGTTTCCTCCACTTGAAATCAATACAGACCGTAACGCTCCTCCCCTCCGCAGTCCCGGTCTTACTGACAACTGGAGCCCTGTTGCTGCCAAGATGCCTCAAACTAAGGATCTGGAGTCTTCATCAAGTGCTGATGAAGGTCCGGAAGACGTTGATCCACGTTATGCATCTCCACAGCCCAAACCCGCGGCGCGGAGGACTCGGAAGGGTCGACAGAGTTCCGTGCATGATTTGGTCGATTTGTGGGGAGGAGGAACATCGACGACTACGGCCAAAGAGAAGGAGAAGGAGTCCACGAGATCTACTATTACGCCGATAACGCCCAAGACGTCTACCACGAAGGCTCAGCGTAGGACAACGATGATGGCAGGCTCGACGCCAACCGAGTCCAAATATGACCGACCTCCTTCGTCGTCTTCGGCGTCAATGTTGTCTAATGATCCTGGTCGTACTCCTCAACCCATGAAGTCAAGGACGGCTTCCGGACGGCACGAAAAGCAGCCATCATCGCCCATATCCCCTCGTGGCCGTCCTCAGTCCATGTTCATCTTCCCCAGTTCAGAGTCCCCGGCGCCTTCGTCGGCGGCTTCATCGGCTTTGTCTGCCCCAGACGAGCCGAAACCTAGAACAGCACGGCGGACGTCTATCAACGATATGGTACAGAAGTTCGAGGCCATCGATGCAAGCGCGCGAGTTTTCGGCTCCAAGGCGACCAGCCTCAAGTCGCCCACGGAGAATGGACGTCTACCATCGATACCCACAGGCGGCGCCCGACCTGAGCATACTGTGCCCACGAAGGCTACGCTGCCCGTTCCAGAAGAGCCTGTAGCCAGTCAAGCGGCTCCCGTCACTCGGACGTCGCCGAGACCCATCTCACCGCTGGGTCATAAGGAGATCGTACCTCCGCCTAGGACTTCATCGATAAAGCCAGCGGCTGCTCGGAAGCAGACTGTTGATGACAGGCAGGGAGAAGTTCGTTCTCCCTCTCCAGATAAACCGTACCAAGGCGTCGGTAAACTCATTGACCAGTGGCAGCGCAAGGCTGCGGAGCCCGACGTACGAGCGCCGACCCCGAAGAGAGGCGGATTGGTGGCCAAGCGGGCTGGATTAATTAGCGGTGGCGCCGGAAGAGGATAACTTACAATATTACACACCCATTATTTGGACTCTGTTTTGACGACGACTAATTATATCTCGATATACATTTGCATTGTCGATTTGCATACAGCCAGTTGTGTAACACGAAGCAAGATAACAATAAGTAAGATGACAAGGAGAGAGAGTACGGTTAGGCGTCTGAATCCGAATCAGAGGCAGCTTCATACGAGGACTGCCGTAGGGCACCACGTCGTGTGTGGCCCATTAATGCTCGGGCGCCTTCTTTTCCTTTGCCGACCTCCCATGCGGCAGCTTCCTTGGCGTAGGTCTGCCCTTGGACGCGGTCGGTATTGCCGCCGAGGCCCATTTGGTACGCTGCGGCGTCGGCGCGCGCGAGATTCGAGTTGTTGGGGTGGATGAATATGTGGTCGGGTTTTGATCTGGACCGGGGCCGTGTCGAAACCTGTGGTGTCTCGGTGGACGACTGGGAGAGCAAGGGCTGCTCCAGACCGTAAGATCTGTGGTGCGGTGAGTGGTGGCGCGCGGAGGAGGGAATGGAGGAGAGCGCGTACTCCGAGTCTTTCTCGAGCGATTGGTAGTTGGGAGGATGTTGGTATTCGATGATGAATTGCGTGAAGGCTAGTGTCGTGACCTTGGAATGGAGATGGTGAGAATGGAATGGTGAAGGGGGGGGATGAATGGAATCGGCTCACAGCGATTAGTATCAGCCTTTCAATAGTACATTAGAGGAACGTCTGCCATGAAATAAAGGGATAACTCACCCGACATGGAACGACATCGCAATGAGCATGTACAATCTGAATTGCTGGATGAGCGAAACACAGGGAAACGGGAGCGAAAAGGACATACAGCCGCAGGAGGGTCACGACCCAGTACAACGACGCCCGCCAGAGCGCATACTGCCAGCGGCCGTGCCCGACGAAATGAGGACACCAGCCGTTATCCGACGCGAAAGAAACCAGCCTGACAGAATCCGTCAGCTGTCACTGTGCGCAGGATCTGCGCTTCCTACCTTTCCGTCAGACATACCCCCACAGACAACAGCGCACCCGCTAAAAAGCTCGGAAAAGAGTTAAGATTGAGGGCTGGAAAGAGAACGTGGGCGCCGCTGAAAGACCAGTGCAAGTAGTCCTGCCAGTCCATCGTTGAAGGTCAGTGAAGTCAAGTTCGTTTGTTGACTTGGCGAGGTGATAAAAAGAAGGAAAATGTCAAGGTTTCTACCGCGACAGAAATTGACGGTGAATCATGAGTGGAGGTGGGTAGAAAGGCAGTGGTAAAGACCCCGATCTATCATTGCCATTTCTATGACGATGCCAGGGCAAAATGGGTTAATTCGTCGTCCACCTCCGTTCCATGAGCTCCGAGCTAATAGTAAGATACACACATGCTAGTACTACACAAGAAAATGCTACAAATAATTAGATACTGGACATCTACAATGCGGGCTCGGTGGCAGCAGGACCGAGCTGCTGTCGTGTTGCCAAAGCCTTCTCCTCCCTCCACTCGCAATCGTTCTTATACTCGCAAGAACTGAATTTACCAAAGTCAATTGGGGTGGACGATTCGAATAGTAATATCCTTACTTGCATCGCCGGGCGTGTTCTATCGAAACGCCCTCAGCAGGACGTCTGCCGTGCCACCATTCCAGTATGCTACGCAGGTAGCTGTCGAGGAATGCAGGGTCATGCTCAAACTCCTTCGTTCCGATAATTCTGAAGGGATCCACTTTCCGCGAAGGCAGTGGTGTTGATGTATCAACAGATACACCGAGCAAATTTGTAGGAAGCGGCGATGCATCTGCACCTACAAGCCGGTCAGAATATGTATGAGTAAAAAGCGTTGCAACTTGCTAGCGTGATAGTTCCTGTCGGAAAGCAGCTTATTCCAGTGCTCCAATAATGACAGTTGTTGAGCCACGACAATGTCGTCTGCGTCGGGAGGTAGTACCTCGCCCGGTTTGGGCTTCCGGCGACGATATACGAGCTGTAATGACTTTTCTAAACTAGAGATGTCCAGCTCTGGGATCCTTTCGGTCCATAAGCGTGTCAAGTCATCGAGACATGTAAACTGCACTTCTCCAAGTACACCGCGCACATCCTGGATGAACTTGTCGGAGAAAGTCCAGTTTGGGTCGACATCGACCGCCCTCCAGAATTTGACGAAGTCATAGGGATGCTTCGTATCCAGAAGGGAGGACAGAAGGTGGTGGTACGTCATAAGCTGGAGACGAGATTGCAAAGTATCCTCGTCGGGGGGTAGAGGAGTCCGTTTTACGAGACTTGGTGTCAATGAGCCTCAGCGTGTGCATCGGTTTGGAACGTCGCGCGACAGACGTAGGAGAACAGTCAACGGGTGGATCTGGTATCTTGGTCGCATAATCAGTGATTCGCGATTGATTATTCTCAGTGATATTATCGCGACTTCTTTTCGGCTTCCGGGGAGAGAGAGACGGATCCCGAGGGCGTTTGGTCTTCTCTGGTATCTTCTCTCTGACAATTTCATCCTATATAGACACATAAGACCTTGCCGCCACAATTATCGGAGTCTTACTATTATCCCTGTTACTATGTCCCCTCTAATGAGACCGAACACAGGTACTTCGCGCTGTGAAGAAAGGTATGAGCGACATCTAGAGTGGTGAAATGTTGACATACGGCCTGTCCTTCTGCGATGACTGATTGCATAGCGGACAACATGTTCACCAATCTAAAGTGACAATGAGGGATAACGTCTAGGTTGAGACAAGAGCCATACCGAAGACCCCACCGGTCTTCTTCAGTTGTGACGGCAACTGGAACAGCAACAGGTTTGAGCTGTTTTTCCAGCTTCTTGTGAAGTGCCTACGTGGGCATGAGCGTCGCCCTAGAGAATGCGGCGTCATGCTTACAGCTCCACCCTTCAAGGTTTTATCATTGGCGACGGCAACCTCTTTCTCCGCGACAATCGTCTTCCCAAGACGCGAGACAAAAGATTTCGGGCGATGCTCTAACGTTTTTGTGCGCTTGCCATACAGTCCATATTCGAATTGCAGCTCGCACCTTATACGAGACGAATTCAGACTGTGTTGTGACGCGACAATGGACTTCGTACCAAGCTGGAGACACCAAGTCGGTTACTGAAAGCCGCTTGGACTTGCGAAACCGCTGAAACGGACTCCGTTCTGGTATTGGTAAGTCGTCCAAGTCGTAGGTGATTTGAACCTCCGGAGCTGCTAGATCAGCTTTAGACGACGAGGAAGCAATCGCGGCGGCATCCAGAATCTCGAAGTCCTGCTCTGTGAGGGCGCCAAAGCCACCGTCGGAAAACTCATCCGTGGTACACGACGAGGCGCGTACCAGAGGCTTCTTCGGAGACGATATCGCATCCAGCTTGTCGAAGTCTTCTTCTGTGAGCCCAGCAAACTCTCCTTCGGAGTATTCATCCGTGTCATTGCCCGATTGTGGCATTTTCGCGACTGTAGAGTATGTTGCCAATGAAAAGGATTTGTGCAAGAGACCCAGAGGACGTAGAATTCTGAGCATTCGCAGGTAAATTGCAGATGGGCAGGCCTCACGGGTTGGGCGTGAGCGCGATGATGACGGTTCCGTTGACAAAACAAAACGATCACGTGGACATGATCGAGTTTTGATGTCATTGTCGACTCGTGTCTTGGAACGCCTTGATGTTGTTCTGTCTCCCTTTCAAACATAACAACCACTACGATCCTGTCCAAGTCTGACGAATGATCACTTAAAAGTATCTTCGGTCAACATGACTGGGAAGCCCCCAAACCGTCGGTGATGCAACGTGTCTAAACGGCCTTCAACAGGAACGCTCGAACTAGCCACCCACGAAATTCGTGAACGCCCAGGAATAAAGCCTGTGTACGCCACATGGGTTATTTGGTACGACTACCTCTTCGAACTGTCTTCCTCGTCAGCTTTTGACCTGAATTTGTGACTCGAAGGCCATCACTTTCGGTCGACGTCAAGAGTTCACTGCGTCAACGGAAGGTTGCAAGGAGCTTCTCGAGACCTCTATACAAAGCTGGTCGCATAGTTTCTAGACTGACGTTTTGGACATCGTCACAAAACAACGCTAAACAGTTTCCGGTACGCGGCGCCTTAGAGGTCGCCGGGTGGAAGGTCAGTTCCAAAAGTCGGACATTTTGGGCCCCAATAAGAATTCCCTGCGCGAAAAATCATACGAAACTGGCCGACGATTACCGGAAAGAAAGCGCCCAAAACAGGCGATTTTGGATCGAACCTCTTAGACCGTTAGACGCTCAACGACGACGACAGGCATATTCGTAATACCCAAGGACATGCGAGGCGAATTACCGTGAAACTCCTGGTGGCCCTTTACCCATCGGCTGCCGCACTTAAGTAGAGCTTCTCAGCCATCTGCACCTCGAGCCCGAAATGATGGTACGCAGTGCGCTACGTCGTCGTCCGCATGCGCATCACGCCACGCGCTGAAACTCAAACTCGGTTTCAAGTGGAATTTGAACTCAGAAATGTTTTCCGCAGCTGCTTGCTGGTCTTTTACTTTCAGTTGACAGAAAAACAGACCGAAAGGGTACGTGTTCCGATTCCGGAGAGGGAAACAAGCCTCAATCTGCAAGCAGTGTAAGTCTACGGCTTTTCTCAGTCTACCTTAGCACAGAATGATATTCCATTTAGGATTTCATGCTCGCAGTCCCGCAGACTTATGCCCCTCGAAAGTCCTAGGACTGTCCTTGGCCTCAATTCCGACTGTAGGATCTGGCCGGTACCCGATAAATTTATCAGATAAAAGATAAACCGGACGCAAATGATCGGATCACGATTAGGCACAAACTTTTACAGCCATCGTCCACCTTTAAATTGAGCATCATGCGAACAGAGAGTATTAGCCTCCATTGCTCCCCGACGAAATGGAAGATAGCAAGAGCATCGAAAGCGGTTCCGCCTCTAGCGTTGTCATTCTTGGCGCAAACAGTCCTGGTGTACAGCGTATTGAAGCTATAACTGCTTCCTTCACCAAATGGGCCAAGGTGTCGCTTTTCGTCTCGATCTTTTTGGTCGCCTATGCATATGGACTGGATGGAACGATTAGGTATACATATCAGGTACTGTTCCTTCCTTTTGTTTCGCTGTCTTCTCACTGATTGTGATGTAGACATACGCGACGAATTCCTACGCTACTCATTCGCTCTTGGCGACGATCAACGTCATTCGGTCTGTTATTGCTGCAGCGGCACAGGTGTGTACTTGATTTCTCTTCTTTTACTCTTTTCTCATTCGTTTCAGCCGACGCTCGCCAAACTCATGGACGTCTTTGGTCGATTTGAGGTACTTGCGGTGTCTGTCGTCTTCTACGTTGTCGGTTAGTGACCATGTTACATTTCTGAGTTCGTCGCTCACCACCGTTGATGCAGGTACTATCATTGAAGCTACGTCTACCGGTGTGCATGGATTCTCTGGTGGCGCCGTCCTCTACCAGGCAAGTCAACACGTACTCTTCGCTATGATTGATACTCATCTCCTCCGAGATTGGTTACACAACTATCATGCTGTTGGCGGAAGTCCTGGTTGGTGATACTACATCATTAAGAAACCGTGTCTTGTTTTCCTTCGTTCCTGCTCTTCCCTTCGTTGTATGTCTCACGTTCCTTCCCTCCCGCATCGTCTGAAATGCCATCAGATCAACACCTGGATTAGCGGAAACATAACTGACGCGGTTCTCGGCGTCACGACATGGCAATGGGGTATCGGCATGTGGGCGATCATTTATCTTGGTAAGTCGCCTTTGTATACGTTCAACGTTGTCGCGTCCTAACTGCTCTCCAGTTTGCTCCCTACCTTTAATGGCGACACTGTACTTCGCCGGTCGTCGAGCAAAGAAGAATGGGACTCTTTCCGCGTACCGGACTCCGTTCCAACAGCTGGGATTCCGAAAACTTGCGCTTGCTCTTTTCTGGCAATTGGATGTCATTGGCATCATCCTGATTATTGCAGGTCGGTCGTGAAATCTCATGCACCTCTTACGATCTATTCATCGCTGCGATAGTATTTGCGCTCATCCTTGTCCCATTCACTTTGGCTGGGTCTGCGCAAGACAAGTGGCGCAGTGGCGATATCATCGCAATGCTTGGTATGCGATTGCCCCGTTCGTGACACTATGTATTAACAATGTGGTCAGTGGTTGGTGTTCTGTGTATTCCTGTCTTCGTGTACTGGGAGATGAGGGCTAAACATCCCCTGGTCCCTTTCCTTGTGAGATGGCACCACGATGAGGCCAATTAGGTTAACTCACTGCGCTTTCATAGCTCTTGCAGGACCGTGGCGTATGGGGAGCGCTTGGAATTGCCATGTTGTTGAACACGAGTACGTGATATTAAACCTCACATTGCCATTGCAGTATATCTAACATGTATAGCTTGGTACATGCAGGGAGAGTAAGTGTCAGGTTGTCCTCTTCTCCTTACAATGTTAACTCGACATTTAGATATCTTTACACCGTTTTAGGTGAGTTCAACTTGTGGAGAACGCGTATTCTGTTTGCTAACGCAAGTGAAGTGGTCGCCTTCGGTGAATCTATTACTTCGGCGACAAGAATCACCAGTCTCTACTCTTTTGCCAGCGTCATTACTGGTACAGTTCTCGGATTTGTAGTCCGATACGTGCGCTATCTTAAACCATTGTGGGTTTCGAGGTTTCTCCCACAGCCCGTATCTAATCCTCTTCTAGCATCGTTTTTGGCGTCTCTCTATTCTTTGTAGCGTTTGGTCTCTTGATTCGCTTCCGAGGTGGAGTCGGCTCGAGTAGTCATTCCGCCATCATCGGGGCTCAGATTGTACTTGGTATTGCCGGCGGGTATGCCCTTTGTTCACCATATTTCGCGATTGTTGACCCCAATTCGATCTTAGGATGTTTTCGTATCCGACGCAAGCCAGCATACAAGCTAACACGCGGCACGAACGTCAGTGCCTGTCAAAACGAAGTCTACTCTCTCCACTGAAAACCATTCTTAGATATGGCTACTGTCACAGCCCTCTATCTTGCTTCGTGTGTCATCTAGCCTTCTTTGCTATCTCAGTCTGTCATTCATTAACGATCAGGTACTCCATCGGGAGCGCCTTTGGCGGAACACTTTCCGGAGGTAAATCGATTCACCGCCTACGACGCGTTTGTATCCCTTGACTAATGACCCAACTTACTAGCCATATGGACGAACGTGAGCTCATTTCATCGACATTTGGATGGACCTGTGATGTGTGATTATATCAGGTCCTACCCGAACAGCTGGCCTCTAGACTGGGAAATGTCACACTTGCAGCAGAAGTCTACGGTAGTCCTCTGACCTACGGTCTTCTGTACGAGTTCGGCTCCCCGGAGAGAACCGCCATTGTGGATGCGTACAAGCATACGCAAAGGCTGCTATGTATAACTGGCATCGCGTACGTCTGCTCTTCCTTGGTAGAAATCCATCTGAACAACATTACTCCAGGCTCTGCGTACCCATGCTGGGCTTCGCACTTCTTCTGCGTAATCCTCGTCTGACCGATGACCAATCCAACCCAGAAGCAGAGAAAACGGTGACGTTTGATCCTCCCACTCTGGAGGCCTCTGAACCCGAGAAGATACGGGTCTAACGTCGACAACAAGAATAACCCTCCCTTGTACCTATTCATGCTGAAAATGTACCTGCTGCGTCTTCAATTGGACCGTACTATGATACAGTACGAGCTCACCTCACCCTGCTTCAACTTCAGGCGTGTATCATTCCCTTTCTCTATTCTAATTCGAGCATCCCTCTGCACTACCGTCACAAGTTACAACTGCGGCTGCGGTTTCTTTCGCAAGACGAGATCGGAATCATGCTCGGAGGTGTACCGTTCGAAGCTTGATATCATCGCTCGACAGGCCTGGGACCTACCTCGGAGAACCGACGGAGGCAACAGAGGTAACAGCGATGGAAGATCCGTTGTAACACTGAACACTGCTCACCGAGAGACGAACAGATCTGCAGACATGGTGCGTCCCTAGATTGTGAAGCGTTCAACGAGCGAACAACGTTGATAAAAATCTGAAACCCGGCTGTACTGACTCCGCAGTATTGGCCATCAGTGACAGCTTACAGCACTTGGTGTATAAAGGCCCAAGGCGCGTTCGGAAGACGCAATACTAGATTTCTCCATGTCTTCGAACTCCACCAGTGACCTTCCTGAAGGATATGGTGCGTGTCTTCAACGAGCTAGGTACTATAGGCTAACCCTCAATCACTACAGCGCCGGGCAGCTATTGGTACTATGCTCCGAATAAAGGTAGCAGGCGCTTGTCTACTAGAAGTATGGTGACTGACACGCGCCTGTCCAGGGCCCCCATTGCATTCGCCGTCCTGTTCGCCATTTCAGGCGCCGTACACGCATACCAGTGCTTGTGCGTATGCGGTCCCTCATCTTGTCGTCTCCTCTGTATGCTCACCTTTTCCGTAGCCGTTACCAGTGCTGGAAAGTCGGTGGCCTACTTCCATGGGCTTCGCTCCTATTTGTTGCCGCGTTTGTAACGCGTGAACTGGGAGCCTACAACTACGATAATCTTGGCATATTCATTGCTAGTTCAGTGATATTTCTTCTTGCAGCGTATGTGCAATTAGGCTTGTACTTTTACGCTTCTGACATATTTGTTAGGCCGGTATACGAAGGCGCTAATTATTTCCTCCTTGGAAGGATCCTCTATTACGTCCCCTACAATTCGCCCATACATCCCGGACGCGTGGTGTCTACGTTCATGGGAATCGACCTTTTCATTGGTGTTCTCACCGGTATCGGGGCTCCTCGTGTGTCCAACTCAAGCTTGCCCGCCAGTGAGATCGAGGTCGGAAAAAGTCTTCTGAAGGCGGCCCTCCTCCTCCAGCTCGCCTCCATGCTTGCCTTCGTTTGCATCACGGCGCGTTATCAGTACAGATGCTCGAAAACCGGGACGCTTACCAAGAACTTGAACACTGTTCTGCTCGTCCTGTATGCGAGCTGTTCGTTCATCAGCGTCCGGACGATTTATCGGACTGTGGAGTACTTTGAAGCCGCCAGCTTGAACGTGTACGCAGACACGCTTCATATCAGCACGGTTCTCAAGCATGAATGGTTCTTCTGGGTTTTTGAAGCGATGCTTATGTTCGCCAATACCGTCCTGCTCAACCTGTTCCATCCTTCTCGATACCTGCCCAAGAACAACAAGATCTATCTGGCGCAGGATGGTGTCACAGAGATTGAGGGCCCAGGATACGAGGATAAACGTAATTTCTTGCTCACTCTTTTTGATCCTTTCGATGTTGTTGGCTTGATCACGAAGAGAGACGAAAAAGAGAAATTCTGGGAGAAGGAGCACAAGGCGTCGGAGTCTACGGTCTCAGTTTAGTGAACGGTATATACTCTACGACAACTCACATACGACCTACTTAACTATTCGACGATCTTTACTGTGATACCAGCCTTTAAGCTTTAAGAAGCCTTCGACCGACTTGGGATGACATGTCACACAGAGACTCAGAAGCGCGAATGTGTCGCGGGAGTTTAGATAGCAGTTCTGAAGACCGAGGTTTAATCATTTCCCACGCTGAATGCTCTGCCACCTGTGCTTTACTTATCGTCTGTTTCAGGCTACACGGGCTACATGAGGTGAGACACATTCATCTCTTTAGCCACCTAGACAGTTTTCGGCTGCTCAGGACTCTTAAGCTTACAAGTTATAGCCCATGTGGCTTCTCAACTTCTCATGGGTTGACCGTATGATTCTTTCCGCTCAAACCCGACGAAAGATGGCATAATAATATGTTTGGACTCACGCTCCATCAACTCCAACATGACGACGACCCTCATCGCTGCAATATTCAGCCTTTTTCAGCTCTACTGTTCGTGTACCCGGCATCAAGTTGAAACCCTCACTTCTTCCCAGCTATGGGATTTAACACGTGTTCAATCTCTCTTGCGCACTGGCCACACTGATGAACCTGTCTTGGGGCCTTCTAGTAGGTGGAATCGGTTCGTGTGCAATATCAACGAAACGCTCATCCGAGAGACGGCCCGTCACTGGATGGAAGACCTCGGTTTCTTGTCGGCAGGTTATGAATACATCAGCTTGGACGATTGTTGGTCTACCAAGGAACGCGATTCAAATGGTCTCCTGGTTCCCAATTCCTCAAAGTTCCCAAGTAGCCTCAATAATCAGACTTCCCGCATGATCTAGGCTTCAAAGCTAGAGTGAGTCTTGCCTTTCGATTCTTCCAATATCTCTAGAAAGAGATATACATTAGTCACCCACTTCCGCTATATTAAACTCACGGTTAGTCACGTACAAACGTAACTTGCTTTCTCTCCGGAGGTCCTGATGCCCTTAGCGTGCTGGATTTGCTGGCAACCTGGACCACGAGTTGACTGATACGAGAACCTTTGTGGAATGGGGTACGCGATGTTTATGTTTGCCTTCTCCCGTGGTCCCCGAGAAGTAGGACTCTGATCATAGGTTTCGATTATGTGAAGGTATATTTCGAGCCGTCCATCTCGTGCTTCCTTTCTACGGATGCAGTGCATTAGATCGATAATTGTAACTCTGGGGCCTTTGACGGCACGAATGAAGAGAGATTTGGAAGATGGACTGATGCCCTCACTCGAGTTTAGAGACAGGGAAAATGTTGTTCTATTCTCTGGTTGGAATGGCAGAGCTTTGACGCCAGGGCATGGGGTCCTTCCATTGCTAACTCTCGGAGAAGTACGTATTTGGTCTTCAGTGAATCCTGCCCGGGCTGATGAGCGCCATAACGCAGTGTACGACGACGACATTCAGTCGAGCTGTCACAGGATAACAGAGATATTGAATAATACATCTTTCATCGGCAATTTTACGGACATTATGATCCTGGTAAGAAATACTGCACCATGTGTGTTCTACTAGTAACAGTGGCTAGATCGTTTCAGACATGCTCGAGAACGGAAACGACGACCTGCTGAACAAAGAAGTCATTTTCCTGCCTGGGCCTTGACCGAGTCCCCTCTCTTGATAATAGGAACCGATGTACGAATTTTTCCATACTCTGGCTTCATCTTTATTCACTAGCGCCACCTTTGATAGATTTCCGCTCTATCTCAGGATGCCGTTGAGATTCTTACAGAAATCATAAAAAATAACCAAGATACCGCTATTGGGGAACCTTTGGTACCTTTCTTCTGGGGGGAAGAATCCAGATGGAACCTGGGACCCGTAAGCTCCCTGTCCTCGCCCATACTGGCCGTCGCTGACCGCCGTATTCCGCTGATGCAGGACATTCCCCGCGCAATACTGGAGGTAAGTACGCCTGCCGTCGCTTCGAATTCTGGTCTTCACGACACTTAGTTCAGCGGCTATCATCGAGATCAAAGCCACACCGCGGTCATGTTCATCAGCGGACCGTCGATCTTAACTTCACGCTCACGCGCTCGCCTCACCTCGAACAAGGAACGATCTCTGCCGTCAGAGATTTATGGAGACACGACGACATCGGGCTAGTCGATACGTCTTCGACGGCAGTATTGCCTCACATGATGTTCGCGCATATGTCTTCACTGAGCAGCCGTCGGCTTAACCAAACTACGGACAGCATGAAGTTGCGTCGGAATATTCACCTTCTCCATTCGAACTAGTTGGACTATTCACAAATGATGATGAACACGATGGTTGCGCGCTGGTTGAAGAGTATTCTCCGGAGTGAGATCACTCGCTGTAGCTCCGGGCGTCCCCGAGTTTCCCAGATGCCTTCTGACACGCTTGAGGGCCTCTGTGTTGTCATTTTCCCGTTACTTTAACCCTAATTTGGGCCGGAGTGGGGTGCAACAAACCCAGAGAGGAAACAAAACCCCCACGCAATCACGACGACGCCCCTGCGAAAGGAAAGCTTTCCAACACACTGAAAGCGCCCCCATTCATATTATGCCAAGCGATTCAGGACACGAGAACGATTGTGGAAAATTCACGGGTGCGAGGCAAATATAGCCCATCAGCATTCGAACGCTCTGTCTGTCCCTTCAACTCCTCCTCCGCCGCAGTTTAGCCGACTGCAACTGCTCCTGACGCTCAGACTTCCACTTTCTGTTTTACTTTGGTTTGTAATCGGACAGGATGTACCATAAAAGACGTAGGTCAACGCGGTATTCCTCGTTGAACGAGCCCCCTCAATCTTTTGTCCAACATGCTGTTCTCTACCCTTGCATCACTTACTCTCCTCGCCACTTCCGCGTTCGGTGGGCGACACTATACTCCACCACAAGATTGACTACTGACCCCTACATCCAAAGGTTTACCAGCTGCTGCCCCCGTGAAAGCGAGGGCTACATCTAGTACTTGGTACCCCAAGATCCCGAACGTTAGTTGTCTGATCCTAAATCGCTTCATCCATGGTTGGATAACGTTTTGATAGGCTGTCTGCGTTATCTCTCCCAGCGTGGCGAGAAGTAAGCTTCTACATAGACGCTAGGCCCATCTGTTGACATACTTACCAGAGAACTACGTATCCAACCCGGTAATAACCCTCGCTACATCTCTCGGTACCGCTAACTCTCTTTTCAGCCCATGCAACAGGATGTTAGCGATGGTCAAGCGTACGTGGTTATCACATGACATCGGCCAACGCTCACAGGTTGTTAGTGGTATCGCGTTCACGCTGGATATAGGCATCATGGACACTACGTCCTGCCAACCTCTCAGCGGCGTTCTCGTTGAGTTGTGGTCTTGTATGTACATTCCCCTACAGTACAGTAGCGTCTATTCTAATGAATTCTACTAGCCAACGCGACGGGTCAATACGGATCGTTCTTGCGCGGTGCCACCACAACGGCGTCCAACGGTATTGCTGAGTTCCAGACCATCTTCCCTGGTTACGCGTCGGACGGTGCGAACCACTTCAGTATTGCCGTACACGCGACATCCTCCATGTCGTCGCCTGTCATCCACACTGGCCAACTGTTCTTCACCGACCGATGGACCGATGTCGTTTCAATGACGGCGGACTACCAAGGCAACACGAACCAGCGCATGGTGAACTCTCAGGACCCGAACTTCGCGGCCGCGAACGGAGGAGGATACAGCGCCATCGTTAAGTGAGTGAATTTGGATGACTGATCATCGGTGTCACTCATCACCTCTTACCTTAAGTGTACTCTCCATCTACGATGATTGGCCCGAAGGTAAGCATTGCCTGTCCGAGTGCGGTCTTCTGACTAACCATCCAACAGGCATTATTGGAGATATCAGTCAGTGTTTCTTTCTAGGGTTTGTCCTCCTTCAACTGACTGTTTCTACAGCCGTTGGTGTGAACCCTTCGAGCGCGGCATAAGACATGTAGTTGGTGTTTGTATCCCTTGGCGTATGTAAAAATGTATGAGTCCGATAATAATGGAGGATTCTTTTCAGTTTCAGAAAACAAGTCAGGGCCCGAGGAGGTGAACGCCTAATGGGGCAGAACACGTCAACAGAGGCCGCCCCGGGGATCCGTAAGATGATTTACGTGAACCGGAAAAGTTGGAAAAGTGGGCTCACTTGGAATGTCCATTTGAGGACCGAGTCCATCATGATACAAAGTGTTCGTTTGCTCTGGCCCGCTTTCCCCTTGACGTCCATGTTAGTCGCCTCAGAAACATTGTCCAACCTGTAACCATCGATCAGGGCCCCTTTCTTCTCCTTTCTTCGCCGATCGTCTCTTGGGCGCCTTGTCTGACAATTGCTGACCGAGGATAATGCCTGTTCATCTTCTCCTCTCATACTTGTAGTTTCGAGCATTTTCTGAACGACCTTGTTATGCCTGTCACGACCGACCCTCAGAGGTCATTATTCGTTACTTTATTTGCCGCCACCATCAGCTTTATCGGACTCGGAGTGGCAAGCTTTTCACTCCTCCATTTCGAGTTCCCCCCGTTTTAACCCGCGAATAGAGCATCTTAGCAGTATGGATCCTTTGGCTTGTTCCTCGTGCACGTCCTGCAATGCCTGAGGTTCAATTGAAGAAGCCTAAACCGGATAAGGCTCGAAGGCGCTCTGCGCCACCAGTACTATTCCCGTCGACCGCTTCTTCCTCACTCTCCCCGCCTTCTCCACTCATTCCAATAATCACTGTCGCCTCCAAAGGGGCTGATTCATCCGGTCGACATGTTTCTTTTTTGGACTCTCAAATTCGTACCAGAAGAAATACGAGGCGCTACTCTGCACCTCCAGAACCCGTTCATCCGGATTATGAAGAGTTCTCGGATTCAAGTCCATTGTCGTCCTCATCGACTCTCGTGGCTACGCCTTCATCCAAACACGTCAATGTCTTGACGCCCATCATATCAGAAGCCGGCGAGAGTTCTGCAACTGATTCAGACTCTTCACGCCGTTCTTCGCGGTCCTCGCCCCTTCTGTCTTACCGAATGTCGAAAATGAAGAACCCTCTGGAAAGAAGACGCGAAAGTCGTCCATCGACGCGACTGATATCATGAGTTCGTTCTTCATTCCTTCACTCGATCCCTACTCAAGTCAATATCTAGAGGAACTATCCAAACCAACACGCAGTGCCAGTCTCGGATTCGTCGATATGTGGCAACGGTCGCGTCCTCAAACAGCACCGGAAGCGTCCAATGTGCCATCAGATTCGCGACCTCAACCATACCGTCGGTCATCGGGAAGTCAAGCGTCTCCGGGCCCTTCTTCTCCGTCCAGTCCAGGCTGCTCCTACTTTCCGTTCAAACCGTCCAGGAGAGTATCCAATCCCACACCTGTTCCGCGCACGCAACCCTATATGTATCCCTATTTTGCTGCGCCACCAGTAGGCACACCGCAGGACTATGTCAAGTTTTCTCTACAGGTGGAAGGCACCATCCGTAGTAATGGTTCCACAACAGTCGCTGAAAGTTCTTGTCGCGCAGTAGAGAAGAAAGAGGCCAATGCGCAAGCACAGGCCTCTCTTGGGTATGGTCGCCGTCCTTCGGGGCGTCGGGTAGTCAGTGCTCTTCCCTAGCCTCGAGGTTCCGTAAAATTAAGCATATATTGTACGCGTGCCTGCCACTCCTCGTTTCAAATTCGACACGACTGATTATTTTCGCAGAATGGGTTTCATGATGTTATATCCCAAGAGGTGGGCCCGATTCAGATCTTGGATATCATTCCCACGCTACCCCCCCCCAGTTTTAGGAAGGACCCTAAGCCGGCATCTCCACGGCAAGTTCGTCTTCGTCAGCGATGAGTCGAGCAGGCGACGGGCGTTGGTCAAGCAGAACAAGACCTAAACTCGCCGTTAGTAGTAAAATTCATCATTGAAAGCCATTTCGAATGCCATTGTTGAATTCATAGCTTGTGGCGGCCAAGTTGGATGCAGAGCCGCAGACTACTTCATGGTGTGAAGCAACAGATGTCCATGTTAAATTGATCTAATCTGCATAGGCTCTTTTAAATACCTTTCAGCACACTCCCCAGCAATTCTCTGTTGCCACAATGTACGGTCTTCTTCACCATGGTGTCCCACTATCCGGATCAAATGAGATTAGGAACACTACCCTGGTTCCAGGTCTGATTTGACCAAACTCAGCGCGTTTGGGGGGGTTCGTTAAATGCTGTTAAACAGCGTGGACTTATACTGTGTTTTATTCCTCTGGGCGGGTGGGATGTCGGGCGTCGCTGGGCGCGCCCTTTCGGAATCCTCCGAGA
Organism: Hymenopellis radicata; assembly: GCA_015501595.1. Lineage (NCBI taxonomy): Eukaryota > Fungi > Basidiomycota > Agaricomycetes > Agaricales > Physalacriaceae > Hymenopellis > Hymenopellis radicata. The sequence goes on from JADNRX010000130.1 coordinate 116,685, forward strand.
ATGATGTGACCTCGGACTCACGGGCCCGAACACTGTGTGTGCCGCTCATCAGCGGCGCTCACGTCATCCGCTCACCCATCCTCATCCCGATCACCACCCCCGCCTCCCGCTCATCGTCCCCCGCCATTTCTTAATACTTCATGTAATAAAATCGGAAAAAATGCCATTAATTCATGCCTAAAAATACATCTAGCACATCTCAAAATGACTAAGCATGGCGGCGCAGGCGCAGCGCGTTCAAAGGTACATTCATACATCCCGCTCAGAAGTATCTATCTCGTCGTCACATCAGTCATCTTGGCCGACTTCAGCGCCCTCTGCCTCTTCGCTGCCGCTGCTATCGCGCGCCTGTTTTGCCCTCTTTGCCGCCGATGCATCCGCCGATGCAGAAGTCCTTGCACGGTTCGGAGTGTTCTCGCTTGAGTCGTTGTTCTCCTGATCCTTGGCGTGCTTCTTGTAAAATAGCGTCGGGGTGCTTCGGCGCTGCTTCTTGTTTGCCTCAACCTTCGCCCGCGCCTCTTTCAGCAGCCCCGCTCTCGACATGCACTCGAATTGACAGTCCTTGTTCTTGAGCCCGGTTACCAGCGCATCCCGCTGCGCTGCGTTGAGGTTGAGAATGGGCTTGTGAACTGCGTCAGGCCAGAGACCCAGCTTGACCAGCTGGATGGTGTACTGGGCCTCCCGGGCCGTCGATCTTCGCGTAGTCCACGCCCTGTCGTCGTTGCTATTATCCCGTTAGGCCATAAGACTGTCGCGATTCCTTGGGCATTGGTAAGTATGAGAACAGAACATGGATAAAAGTATGACACACCAAGCCCAATAATTTGCTTCATACCCCCGCTGCTTTTCGCGCGCTCTCTCTCTCTGCAACGCTTTAGCTCCCAAAGGCCCTGTTAGAAGCTACACGCATACGGGCTGCATCCTGGAGCTTCTCGCGATTGGGAACTTTGTAGCGCTGCTTTGGCGTCAGCCCTGCCAGTCTGGCCTCTGGACAGTCCGATTCGATAGATGGCGGCGGAGGCAGACCAACGGCGAGAGCCTGGCGTACAGCAAATTTGTGAACCTGGGGGTCGCGGCGCTGTGATTCATGCATGCAAACGACGGCGGATGAGGATTGTTGGAAATTTGAGATGGGTCGTCCGTCTCGCTGGCATCGAGATTCGAAAGAGATCTTGCGGCCTCTTGCCTATAGTTAACACCAACAAATCTCCAATGGCAAAATGCTCACCTTATTGTCGATGTGACCACGAAGCTGAATACGGTTCGCTTGGGCCCGCGCTTAACGCTGTCGCGAAGCGCGCTCTCTACATCCTTGAAATGAGCAATTGGTGTTGCCGCTACTAGCCGTCGTTCGACGATAGACGATTATGGTGGTCATGATGGTGGTGGTTGTGAGAGCGAACGAGCAAGGTTGGGTACTGCCATAAACGGTTGTACTGATCTGTTATGTAGCCAGTTTGCGAATCGACCATAAATCCTCTTCTCGCAGTTATTGCTTTCCACTTCGCTTTGGAGACACCAAGGGCTGGTGGAAAATTAATAATAAACATGTTGGAACAGATCTATAGTGGTACATCTGGTATTCGCATAATTCTGATCTCACAAACTTGAATACTTCGTTCTGAACACGAAGCAAACACTGATCTATGCATGAACTATACCGATCATACCTCAAAACCTGCCAATTCTTGCTACCGCCAGGTTTCAACCACATGTAATGCCTCAGAATTCTTACTAACAGTTTCAAATGTCTCCAACGATCATTCAAAAGGCCGCAAAACAAATGAATTATGATTCTAAACTAGCTATAACCTCTTTCAAAGTCGAAAGCATACCAAGGCGCGACAGCCGTGTTTGAATGACGATGAATGCGAAAAGGGTGTATGTAGTGCAGCCCTGGGGCTTTCAAAGTATACCTTCAAGTTCCAAACACGACGATGAACGTCTACCACCGGTCGTACTTTGCTGGAGCAATTTTAGAGGAAAACGGGTAAAGGTAGGGAATGAAGAGCTTACCCTGGCAGGTAACGAACGCGAGTGAAGCCGAACACGTCGAGTTGCGCAGCTGTACTCAGCCTGTATACGTGCGCCGGACATCTGGGATGATACTGCGACGAGCAGTCCTGGTGGCTGAGGCGTCATAGTTTGCGTAAACCTCGTCGATGGCAGCTAAAATGCGACGGCGGGCCTTTTTCCTTTGGACGAGATTTTGACATCCCTTTGCGCCTTCATCGTCCTGCGGCGATGTGAATTCTTGGTCTGCGGTGGAGGAGGCGTGTCCGGTAACGCTGCAGCGTCCTTCATGAAGATACCGTCAGGTAGGACGTGTAGATTGTCGTTGTCGTCCTCAGCGGGCTCAGCATCCTCGCTAATAGATTTGGCGTTATGCTCCATAGCCTGTTGCAGCAAATCGCTGAAATCAATGGGGTCTGGACGGGTACGACGTCCGTAGCCTAGACGAAGGACGGTGGGACCATATAAGGGTTAAGTACGGCGCCGCTACCGAGCGGCCAGAGAAGCCCAAATCAGTGGTCATCTGTGCTAGAGGATGGAGCAGTTAGCCTATGTCTATGCAGTCTGCTCTCCCACAGGCAATGGCGCGTACCGACGCGTTTCGCTGTGTGCTGGACCCATGGATGAGTCCGTCCACACAGCGTCGAAGCGCGCTGGGACGCTCCAGTGCCGGGAGGAGAGCAAGGATGACATGGAAGGGCTTACCTTGGTGGTGGTTGAGAATCGCAATGTGTTTCCATTCTCGGAAGCGGAGTTTGAAAAGCTCTTGCCAAAGCCCGTCGCGCCTCCCGCTACAATGTCCTCCGCGCCGCCGCCTCCCACTATCGACGAGGGGGTCGTTGAAGAAGTTTCGCCGCTTCTAGAGCAGAACACGCCCCCCCGCAAGTTCTAACGACGAAGAACAGGGTTGGTTATGGTCGAAGATGACACCGACGCGGACGGCGACAACGGCGGCGAGAACCATGAGATTTGTAGCAGAATAAACTTGTATTTTTGGTGCAAATTTATTGTATTTTTCCGATTTTATTACATGAAGTATTAAGAAATGGCGGGGGACGATGAGCGGGAGGCGGGGGTGGTGATCGGGATGAGGATGGGTGAGCGGATGACGTGAGCGGCACATACAGTGTTCGGGCCCGTGAGTCCGAGGTCACATCATTCTCGGAGGATTCCGAAAGGGCGCGCCCAGCGACGCCCGACATCCCACCCGCCCAGAGGAATAAAACACAGTATAAGTCCACGCTGTTTAACAGCATTTAACGAACCCCCCAAACGCGCTGAGTTTGGTCAAATCAGACCTGGAACCAGGGTAGTGTTCCTAATCTCATTTGATCCGGATAGTGGGACACCATGGTGGTCTTCTTGGTATCGACGAGGCCACGGCTTCAGCGCGGTAGGTCAACGGCAGGCTGCCGTTGATGATCGAAGAGCTGTCGCGTGGCCGGATCAGTATCCAAGATCTGGATCGGGCACGCCTCTTGTTATATCCTCAGGTTAATTGTAATCCGGAAGCAAATGATGTATTTCTAGTATAATAATGATCACCGATACCCAACCGAAATGTAGACCGACGATGCGTGTAGCCGGTAGGATCAATGGATTTCGGAGGGAACGTCTATGTAATCTAGAGCTGCGAATCAAGGTGCAGCGACGCCGTCGTGGCTAAGAAGAGCAAGCATCGCCCGAATAACATGGTTGTTTTGACCAGATGACAAGACCGAGCTCTCCTCAATGCTGCGCTGCAACTGAGCGTCCAGGAGGCGGCTGAAGGTTCATGTCAGAAACCGTGACAGCACAACATTGCCGACACGTACCGTAACAGGTTGACAAGAGTCCCTATTCGCGCCCAGGCTCGTAGCTTCACCACCCCTTCCTTCCCGTCGATAGTCAAGCCATTCTTCACTTGGTCCACGGCGACAGGCCCGCCGAACAATAGGATCGCATACAATGGGACCTAGAGCGCCCACGTTAGAGATCGCGTTTACAAAACGCGTCATTGTCTTACCTCCGTGGCGTCTCGCAGGTACAGTTTCGTCGTCTTCATCTTCGTGAAATACACGACATATTGCGATTTCCACGCAGCAAAATCAAACAACACGCTTGCTGGATGCAGGAACACTCGCTCATCTCGAAGATCGAACATCTTGTATTCTTTGGCGATGTTTTCACGTTGGACCGTGCCGCCAGAGACCTTGTCGAACTTGATGGCGTTCTTCGGAAGATGGACGCGAGCAACTCGTGGCCAAAGGCCGCCCAAGATAATCGCCTTCAACAGGTTCTCGTTGTCACTATTCGTGTTGAGAGCAGACGTTGACGGTTTGGAGTCCTGCGGCACGAAACCGATGTTTGCGAGCGCCGAAAGGAAGTCTTGACGAAGGCCGCCTACTTCACGAACTGTAGCGGGCGAAATGAAATTCTAGGACACACACTCCAGTCAGCTATGGTGCCACTGAAGGAAAGGGGGTTGTTCACCTCTTCGCAGTACTGACGAACAAAACTGGCAGGTTTTCCTTCTGCTCTCAAGCGCGTACATGTGTCGAACGCTTTCAAATCAGTGAGAAGGTCGCTCGTTCCTTCGGAAAACTGTGCTCGAGCCCTGCTTGTGAATGAGCAACCATTGTAGAGGATTTGACACCCAACGTACCGAGAAGCTTCCTGTCTCTTATCCATAGGACTGACAAACAAAGGCTTCGACGACAGACACGCGGCTATAGTCAGAACTGGACCGAGACAGCGGAAGATGGTTCCTAGGACCAACATCTTCGCCAGCCGCAGATCAATCGGAAGCAAAGACTACAATACATCCTGATGAGTGCAGATTTGAGCCCGTATTCAAATGACGCACGATATGTCGTCCAAGAGCAGTCAATCTATCCTGCTCGTCTATAGCCCCAAGGTTCTGCAACGTAGACCACGCCGTATCCATCGCAGCAACGTTCGGGGGATCAATTGCCTTCTTCAAGAAATGCTACGAATGAAGTCAATATCGCTTGTCAGCAAAGTGTACAAGAAAATCTCACTCTAACATCCTCGTTTTGCCTTGTAACCTTTACCGACAAGGAAAGACTATCAAGAGGCACTCTAAGGATCTCCGGGACAGCGAAGCTGCCCATGCTAGACTCCTGCCTCCTAGTGTATAATTTGTAACACGTCCCTGGCTGTGTACGACCAGCACGTCCACGACGCTGGCGAGCTTCAGCGCGGGTCACCCATGTCTCCGCAAGCCGCGACAGCCCAGCATCTCCATCATACTGCGTTTGCTTGACCTTGCCCGAATCGATAACAAAGATAACATCGTCGATAGTAATGGACGTCTGGAAACAGCGTCCGTCAGATGGCGTAGCGATAACAGGCTGGAGAAGAACCGACCTCTGCAACATTCGTCGAAGCAATGATCTTCCAGTTCGGAGTCTTCTTGAACACCTGCCGTTGCTCATCGCTAGAAAGGTTTGCATGCAGGGGAAGAATATCAGCTCGAACGCTGTTTGGTAGGATATCGCGTATAGTCTCCATGCATTGTCGAATTTCTTGAACACCAGGCAAGAATATGAGTATACCTCCTTTGGATTTCGCCGTTGTCACGATGTGATGCACGAGGGCAGCTAGAAGCTGTAAACACCCGTTAGCATCGAGACGTTGGGCACTCCAGTTGGCTTACTTTGTAATCTATCCCGTCAGCTCTTGTAATGTTTTGGAGCGCTGTGATGTTTTCTTCGCTGAGCCCCATAGATCGATAGTCGTTCCGGAAAGCCTGTTGTGCCTCTGCACTTTCCTTTGTCTGCTTCGTTCTAGTCGCAGCGGGACGATAGTTGATCGACGAGATCACATCCTCAAGGTACCTAAATAACGTTAAGCATTCAGAGGATACACTTGCGTCAAACCGACGCACACGTCTGTGACCGGATGTGTGAACCCAGGAATGGACAGAAGCGGCGCACCACCAAAGTACGAGATGAATGTCTCATGGTTGATGGTGGCAGACATCAAAACGACTTTGAGAGTCTTATTCTCCCTCAACAGTTCTTTGAGCTCCAACAAGAGGAAATCGCCGTCGACGGAACGTTCATGGACCTGATAGCTGTCAACAAGGATATGAAAGGTCCCCAGAACGCAAAGTATACCTCATCCACTACGATATGGGTGACATCTCCCAATTTGTCCCAGAGCTCAGCCTTCGAAGGACAACACCAGTGGTGCAAAACAGCAACTTGGTTTCCTTGGTCCTACTGCTTTCACCACGAATAGCGTAGCCCACAGACCCGTCCTCTAAACGTTCGGCCGAGACTCGGGAGGAGACACCAATAGCAGAAATACGACGCGGCTGCGTGATAACAATATTTGCCTTCGCTCCTCTATTATTTTGTATTAACGAATCAAGGATGAATTGTGGGACTAGAAGAGCAAAGTGTCAGTGTCTAATCTATAACAAGAGAATAAACACATACGTTGTGTCGTCTTTCCACAACCTAGGTTGAAAGTCAGAGAAGAACTCGCGCATCCAAGTATGCACTTACCGGTTTCGCCAACAACCACAACCACTCGATTGCCTTCAAGCATGTCTAAGAACTCATCTTTCGACGTGAACGCAGGTAGGCGTTGACGAACGGCCATCATCTCTTCAAATTTCTTCTTCTCTTCTTCACGACGCGCGTAATACGCGGCTTTGACTTGTGCATCGCTTCTATGATCCCGAGAGGCAGCATGACTGCGCTGAGCATCTCGAGGCCGACCCTTCACCACAACATCATCCTCTCGAGAAGAGACATCGTCCGTCCGCATAAAGTGCTGGAACACAGCTGATATACTTGGGGGCCCGTGGTCTTCTATCTTCGCCCATTCCTCGTCTAGCACGCCCATGCCAGCTAGAATGAAACCACCTCCGGATTCGTCGAAGTCCTCGGATTGTAGCGCAACGAGGAGACAAGACAGCATATGTAGGCGAATGTAAGCCGGCACTGAGCTGGACGTCAAGTACATGGGAGCGTAACCAGGACGTGGATAGCTGCCGTTGGCGACGAGAATGTGCCATTGGATAGGCGCTCCGAAGAGAGGCATGATTATATGCGTAGGCGTCTCGAAGTATGCACCCAGCGCTTCGATGTCTTCTGCTACCATGTCGAATGACGAAGATTGCTGACCTTCAAGGTCAAAAATCAATCCAGGATCCTGACCCAAAAGTCGCTTGCCTAGGGCAGACAAAAGAAGATCCCACTCTCCGTTTATCCTCGCATCAACGAGACATTCTCTCACCACATGGACAGGCCATCCGGCTTCCTTGGTAGCTTTTTCGACGAGCCACCGTGTCTTCAAGTCATCTGTGCCAACATGGACGGCGGTGATGAACGCGTCCGAAGAGGTTTTTGAGGGGAGGAAACGCTGGGGGAGATCGCATTCGGGAAGATGAAGCAGGAGATACTCTGTGCACGCTTCAAGGAGTCCCTGTGAAGCGAGTAAAGCACCTGCTATACCGGAGGGCTTGGAGAAGAAGTCGGCTGCCTTCCTTGCTTGTACAGCGCTGAAGCCGAGAGTGTTCAACTGCTTCATGACATTCTGCAATTCCTCGGGAGGGATGTCGATGGCCTGATTTTGGTTCGTTGTAAGAGGATCGATTTCCATAGCCTGTTTGGATGATCAGAACAAGAAATAACTAGGAAAGTATCAAGTTGACAGACCTGTTTGATACAATCTTCAACCATAGCACGAAGCTCCGGAGCCATCTTGACCTCCGGGAACCTTTCGAATTCGCGAGACACTGGGGATGATGCACGAGTACTTGAGGTAGAAGCAGCAGCGATGACTTCGCGCCTTTCCGCGGCCTTGACTTGTCTTTCGGCGACCATCTTCTTCGCGGCGAAAGGATCCGTGTCGTACATCCATTTCAGGTGGTCTGGAGCGGCTTTATGCTCAGCTGCGAGTTTATTCCAATACTCGCGAGGGCCTTCTGGAAGGACTCTGTTGAGCTGGATGTTGTTACACACCTGCCGATCGATGAGTTCAACAATATTATAGGCGACGAGTATAAAGATAAACGAACACGGTAAAGGGCATAGGTTGCTCCCCAGTGTTTGGCTTCAATCTCTGAGGATGTGACGTATTCGGGATGAGGAACAAAGTCCACTTCCTCATGTTCGCCTTTCTTGTTCACCCTCCTGAGAGTTATTTTGAAGGTCCAGTCGGCGTTCTTTCTCCTCTGATGCCCTTGTCAGCCTCTTACCTCGCGGCACAAATGAAATACAAACCTTACCGTGTTAACGATAGGCTTCTCCCAGCCATTCTTCTGACATCTGAACGTGGTTAACAACAATAAAAATGCTAAATGCACAAACAGGACATACCTTTCATGCAAAAGACTCAACGGATATTTGGATCCAGCAGGGAATAGAGGTTTATTTTCGGGAACGTCTGTGACCGGAGCTTTAGTCGGGACGGACTTGGAATTTCCAGCATTTCCCGACTTGACGATGCCTCTTTTGGGTGGCATAAGCCGAGGCGATGAGGGAGCAGAACAAAAGTATGATTCATTCGGCACCGTGGACGAAGGTAACTTGGCTGTCTGTGGCTGTGCAATCCTAATCCTTTTCTGCCACCACGATGAGCGGCGTACCTACTCCAGCTGCCTCTCCATTCGGCAACAAGTCGGGAACATTGGTGACCACCACGCCCGTCTCTGCGCCAGTACCAGCGGTACCCGTCGCGCCAGCCGCGCCACAATTCAACAAAACTGAGTACGGCCATTTCACTCGTTTTCTGTCGCGTTACTTATGAAATCCTAGTATCGACACAGTCACCAGGGCTGCAGACACCTTCACCAGGCTTTATTATACTGCCTACGACTCGTACAACCGTCTTAGAGATCTGCCCAACTTTTACCGTCCTTCATCCTCCATATCTGGAATGGCACCTCGAAAACGGGAGTCGACGGCTTGAAGGAACTCATAACGCACATGCCTCCCACGAAACACGAAATGCAGTCTTTCGACTGCCATCCTGTGCCAGGTGTGTACATCTGCATTGACGCCTCAAAGTAGCTCATTTTTGAACAGGCACTTCGCCTCCTTCATTGCTGTTAACCGTGTCTGGAAACGTTACTCATGGCAAAGGTGCCACCGGTAATCCTCCGAATACCGGAAATAAGACGATAGACGGCCATCCTCGCGTATTTTCGCAGACCTTCATACTTATTCCCGACCCAAACGCCCCTACCACAGGCAAGGTCGGAGAGGTGGCCAAATACTTCATCACCGCAGACGCGCTTCGCTTTGTTGGTTAAGTTACGTAGCGAATCATTGGTGCGTATGCACTTCATTACATTCTCACAAGCTGATGTACTTTTGCAGTACTCTCATCTGTATCAATAACACGGACACTCAACTCTCCTAAACTGTATCGTTAAGTATCACACCCATCACCATCGTCCAAAGATAAATTATCATCACAATACAATATAGCCTTTAACGATTGTTTGACGAGAAATTCTTTGCATGTTGAAAGAATTATGCTCCAAACGACACTCGTCTTGTGAGCATAGACATACAAACGAACGACGAGCGAGATAAAATCGCACCTCTATCCCATAATATACACCATCATCCACTATAACATTATTACACGATAGACATTGTAGCATACAAACCACCTCAACCGAATGTTTGACTCTGAACAAGAAAAAGTCAGCCGCGCATGACAAACAACAGCCTCGAAAACATACCGAACGTGCACTCCGTTTGATCTTCGACAACCGCCACTCGTCCGGCTTCTCATACTTGTTGAACAACGGCTCGATCTTCTCCTGCTTCTTCCGCTTACTAATCTTATTGGCATCCGCGACCTTGAAGAACTGTGGCGCGACCTCGACCAACCACTTCGGCTCCACCGCAGTCACATTATGGCAGTACTCTCTCGTCGTGAGCACCAACTCGTGATAAACAACCCATTCCGGGTTACGGTTGAAGAGAGCCGACGACGGGTGAATGTAGACTGGGGTGCCCTCAACGAGCGTCTTGTACCCTTCCTGCGGATCCTTCTTTGCAGCATTACGGAAAAAGCCAGAGCAGATCGCCAGTCGGACCCGATTGTAGTCTCGTCCAGCGGACAGAATGTCGTGTTTATACCTAAACAACAAGTCAGCATCGAGTCGAATACACAAGGTGAAGAGATCTCACCGATCCATAATACCCAAGAGCTGTTTCCTGACATCCTGTGCACGGCGCATACCCCGCGCCTGGATAAAGTTCTCATAACACCACGGGTTCGAAAAGTTCGCAGCCTTCCATCCATTATAAACCGTCAGTAGCGTAAGATGGTCGCCCTCCGGTTGATGGAACTTGGCCTTCTTCGAGTCCGCCTGTCCTTGCTTTTCTTTCGGCCGGTAGAACACGGACTGCACAGAAAGCATAGCAACGACGGAAAGAATCTCTTCCGAGCATCCCAGCTCCACAGAGGCGATCAACATCTTGGCCATGGGCGGGTCCATAGGGAAATCCGCCATCTTCCGCCCAAGACGCGTCAACAGTCCCTCGTCATCTAGAGCAGACAACGCATACAGCGACTCCAGCGCAGTCAACATAGTTTGCGCCGGAGGAGGGTCCATAAAGTCGAAACTCAGCAGGTCATTAATGCCCATAGCTTTCAACTGCAAAATAGTCGACGCAAGATTCGTTCGCTGAATATCCGGGATGGAGTTGGGAAGCATCTCGTTCCGGTACGCCGCCTCAGTATACAATCGGTAGCATTTTCCGGGACCAGTCCGACCCGCACGACCCGACCGTTGGCGCGCCTGCGCCTGCGAAATGGGCATCACCACGAGCGAATCCATACCCAACCGTGGGTCGTACGCATTTTGCTTAGAAAACCCAGGATCAATGACATAGTAAATCCCAGGTATCGTCAGACTCGTCTCAGCGACGTTGGTGGCAATGACCACCTTACGCGCACCAGGCGGTGTGGGATCAAAGACGCGTGATTGCACTTCGGAAGGAAGGGCGGAGTAAATGGGAAGGATGATGAGTTCAGGGACCTTGGGTCCTAGTGCCTTCATTCGCTCGAAGAGGATTTCACATGCCGTGTCAATCTCCTCTTGTCCAGTGAGGAATAGGAGGATATCACCAGCAGGTTCCGATAAATGAATCTGCATGACCGTAATGAGAGATGCATCGAGATAGTCGCTCTCGGGTTCCTTGGTGTAAAGAACCTCGACAGGGAATGTACGACCCGGGATCGTGAAGATAGGACATCCATAGAAGTACTTTGAAAACTTCTCGGCATCGAGAGTAGCAGACGTGACGATGAGCTTAAGGTCCGGTCGACGTTTGACGGCCTCTGATGGAGAATTAGTGCGAATCCAGTTATCCAGAGAAAGACAACGTACTCTTCAAAAGACCAAACAGGACGTCCGTGGCAATAGTTCGCTCGTGAGCCTCATCCAACATGACCACGGAGTAAGAGCTGCACAAAGGATCAATCAAACACTCCCTCTGAAGCATTCCATCCGTCATGTACTTGATCCTCGTTTCCGGACTTGTACAGTCTTCAAAACGGATCGTATACCCGACCTCTTGTCCGAGTCGACAGCCGACTTCTTCGGAAACACGCTTAGCGACAGACATCGCAGCTACACGACGAGGCTGTGTGCATCCTATCCTGCCCTTGTCAGCAAACCCGGCCTCAGCAAGGTACTGAACCATTTGAGTCGTCTTTCCAGAGCCAGTGTCTCCGACGACGATGAGAACTTGATGCTAAGAAGGTAAGTCAAGAGATATCTAGACACAGAGAGTCGAAATACACACCTGCTTGATAGCTTCAAGAAGAGAGTCCCGCAGCTTGTATATCGGCAAACTCTTTCGCTGATCCTGAATGCTCATCGTCGTAATTTGACCGAAAGTTGTGGCTTTGTTAAACGTCTGCTCCTTCCACTTGGGTACTTCTCCAGCCTTCTGCCCCTTCATGTTGCCCCGGAGATCCTGTGCGAATGTCTTGTCGACATCCTTCGCCATAGGATCAAGCCAAGGTTGACTAAGTCGCGAGCCTCAGAGTCCGCCTGCTCATTCGCCTCCTGCTGCTTCAACTCCCTGCGCTCCTTGGCCAAAGAAGCTCCTGCGAGTGCCGCCCGGTTTAGAGAACCATCTGGTGCCTTGACAATTTTAACAGGGCTGAGATCCATAGTTCGTTTGGTCTGACCAGCCAAAAATGGCGGCTCATCTTCGCGAATTTCGACGTCGAGTTCTTCTTCAATCTCGGCATGAGCCATGGGATTATTGAAGTCTTCCTCCAGGTCAGGGAAATCAGACGCGGCAAGCGCGCCAGACGATATAAGTTGTTTGATTTCCCAACGTTCCGGCGATGTCAGCCGTTTGGTGGAGCGGATAGGTGGCTGGTCTCTCGACCGCAATGGCATGGCGTTGGCGCCAGACGATGCAGCACGAGCAGCTTGAGCTCGTTCGGCCTCCATCTCAGCCTCGGACTTGATGCGTAGGTGGGGAGTGAGGTCACGACCGGATATTTGGTCGACGTCCTTCATGGAGAGCGAGATACGGGTGCCGGCCACGCTAGTCACCTTGACCTTGACATTCTGGCCTCGCGTCAAAAGATCTATTGCAGAGTTGGCGCGCATACCGGTTTGTATATTGGAGACATGGACGAGGCCTGACATGTAGTGAGTTGATGTAAAAGTCATTAGGATTGAGCATACCTTCTACGCGCCCTGCAACACCTTCAAGAGTCACGAAGGCTCCGAATTCCTTCACGCCAGAGACACGGCCCGTGTATATCTTGTACAAAATGGGCTTGTCGTCGACAGTGGTGCGACCCCCACGCGAGCCATATCGGTCTCTCCCTCGAGGCGGACTGGGACTGCGTCGCCGAGGTGGAGACACCGACCTTCGCTGTCTCTTCGATTCTCTGTCGTCCTCCCAAGGCCGTTCCCGGACCTTCTTCCCTGATACCAAGTCACCAATTTCCTGCAAGAACACATCGTCCGCCACCGCAGATTTCGGGTCGGCGTCCTTGAGCGCCAGACCGGGGAACAGGCGCTTTTTCTTGTCTTGCTCCGTCAATTCAGAGCTATCGGCTTTGGTAGTACCGTTCGACGCTGGGGCGCTCTTCTTTTTGTGTTTGGGGTGCATACTGAGGATAAGGCGGTCGACATTTTCGATGAATGACTCGGGAAAGTCAGCACCGTTGGTCTTTAGTTTCTGTTTGAACGCAGGCAGACTGGCGTTGGCCTGATCATGGAGGTCGATGATGAACTCGGCGATGGTTTTGTCATTGAGCCCGGTGTAGTTGTTGACCTCTTGTGTGATTTTGGCAACCAACGATAGTAATTCGAGTTTGTAGAGGTCGTCGGCCATGGAAGGAAGAGGCAAGTCGGTGCACAGCCACCGGTGATCTGCCTTATGCCATGACTTCGACTGACCACATACGCATTCTGACTCTCAATTGCTGGTCTGCTTTATATTTTGTATATTTGTATGCGAATTACTCACACAGGACGCGCAGGGGATTGAAGTATGTCTCCAAAAACCGGGTAGAGCGTATACGGGCCATCGCAACTGAACTGGCCAACTCAAATCATGATATTATTACTCTCCAAGAACTCTGGGTCTTTTCCGACTACGAACACGTCCGGGACTCTGTTTATAAGCGTCTGCCCTACTCCAAATTCTTCTACAGGTACACCAATCACGATTATTATTGCGCCATACTAACGAGTCTTTGGTAGCGGCGCCCTCGGTGCGGGACTGGCGATATTTACTCGTTACCCGATCATCGCAACTGCAGTACACCCGTACTCACTCAATGGAGAGCCTATGGACGTAGCAGCGGGCGACTGGTTCGTCGGCAAAGCTGCTGCCAGCATTGTTGTCATCCACCCAGTCCTCGGTCAGGTTCAGATCTTCAATACACATGTGAGCGCGTTGTCGACAAGTTGCTCAACTATTTTAACATTCTACGCGCGGTAGCTCTTTGCAAAGGGCGGTGAAGACGGTCCAGAGCATAACAGAGCTCACCGCTTGGTCAATGCTTGGGAGTTTGCAAAGCTCACCCGACAGGCCGCCGAGCTGGGACGTTATGTTATCGCTGTATGTCTACTTCCGGCGGAAAATCTCCTTCATATATTGACTTCAACTTAGGCAGGTGATTTCAATAGTGTTCCTACCACTCTCCCAATGACTATCATCCGGGACCACGCCTCACTCTCTGATTCATGGACGGTGACGCACCCCAACTCAAGTTTATCACCCTCGAGCGCTATTCCTCCTCCCCATGAAACAATCAAGAGCTTTGGTGTTACCGCAGATTCCCCCATAAACTCGTATTCCGCTGGCAAACCGCTCGATCCCTACGCACGCAAGTTCTGGGGTAAGCGTTTGGACTACGTATTCTACCGTCAACCAGTACGGCACACCGATGCACCCCGACTCCACTGCGTCGAGTGCAGAGTCGTGCTCACCGAGAAAGTACCTGGCGCTACATTCTCGTTTTCAGATCACTTCGGCCTAGAATCGATTCTGCAGATTCAGAATGCTGCTCCGGCCACCGCTAGTGATACACCGAACGCACCTGAGAGCTCTGTCTCTTCCGTTCCTTCGGAACACTTTACGACAACGGAGCTTTCGAATGCCACGATATCAACCACTATACAGGCCCTGGCGGCGTGTTATCGCTTTTCGCGTTACCGCGCGCGAAGGGAATTATATGTTTTCGGCCTATGTCTTTTCATTCTTGCAGGATTGACCATTGGTTCGTCGTGGCTACCTCATGCATGGATTAATCCCATCTTCATAATATTTACAATTTTCATCGCGTGGCTGGCCACGACAATGTTGTATTCGGGATTTTTGTACGGGCAATGGGAGTGCAATGCGTTGACGAACGTCGTTGAAGAGCTGGAGATCTTCAAAAACGGTCTAGAGATGCAGCGAAGGAGTCAATCGTTGAGCACGAGCGGCAACAGCACGTAGATTTCGTTTCTTTCTGGATACCACTGGCATACATAGGAACATACAATAGTTAATTGAACAGATCCTATTGGAACATCTTGGCAGGTCGACGCGCCCTGGCTTTGTTTACTGGTATCGATCACGAACCAATCACTGACGTCGTCGTTTATTATTGGTCAATACTTTATCTTCTCTTGTCTTCTCCCACTCACGCTTGGTAACGAATTGAACTGCTGTCGGGATACTACACTTTACGGCATCAGATCCACTGCTCTCGTTATCGTAGTCTTGAACCTTGGTCTTTAGCACGATGGTTACTGCGCCGGAGGAAGACCCAGAACTCAAGAAGAATGAGGATGTAGAGGAAAACGACAACGACGAGGAGGAAGAGGAAATTGCACCCACAGGAACTGGTATGTCCCCCAAAAGCTGCTGCATTACTCACTCATACAATATTCGGTAGGAGACGCAAAGAAGAAAAAGAAGAAGAAAAAACCCAAGAAGAAGAAATTGGAACAGAGTGATCCTCCCCGGATAGGTATGTAGGCACCATCGCAGAGACTCCCCGACTCAGCTATACATCTGTTGTACAGGGATCACAAAATTCTTTCCAAACGGGGTGTATCCAGAGGGTGAGCTCCAGCCTTACAAAGACGAGTGCGTACTCCAAAACCCGATCAACAGCTCCGATGGGCGTCTGACTTGAGTGAATGACAGTAATGCGTGGCGTATCACCTCAGAGGAAAAGCGCTATGACGAAAAGAGAGCAATGGAGGACCCGGAGACGACGTACCAGCACATCAGACGCGCCGCAGAGGTGCACCGACTCGTCCGCCGACACGCGCGCAAGACCATTCGACCTGGTATGACTATGACGGAGATTGCTGAAAACATCGAGGACGGCACGCGCGCGCTGGTCGAAGCGAATGGATTCGAATCTGGCGTCGGCTTCCCCACCGTGAGTCGGAGGAACGGTTTGCACTGGGTTTCGGTTGAATTCATTTGTATCAATTTATAGGGCCTCAGTCTAAATCATTGCGCAGCACACTACTCTCCCAATGCAGGTGACACCAAAGGTGGCTCTTTCTGCTCTTCTACTGTCATGTTCGCTTATATCTCAACCCCATACAAGTCCTGCAACAAGGCGACGTGCTCAAAGTGGATTTCGGTGTACATGTCAATGGCCGTATCGTCGATTCAGCGTTCACGATGAACTTTGAACATACATACGACAAGCTTCTCGAAGCCGTGAAGGCTGCTACTGATACCGGTATACGCGTGAGTGTTTTTTGGAGAATTTACTGATCACATTGTTTAATCTCTGTCTGCAGGAGGCTGGTATCGATGTCCGACTAGGCGAACTTGGAGCTGCTATCCAGGAAACTATGGAGTCATATGAGGTCGAAGTCAATGGCAAAGTCTACCCCGGTGTGTTTATGTCCTTCGTATTGTATTCATTGTTTATTGAAAGCTTCTTTTAGTCAAGCCTATCGAGAATCTCAGCGGTCACAACATTAATCCCTATCAGATCCACGGTGGAAAATCAGTCATGTTGGTGGCCAATGATGATCAGACAAAGATGGAGGAGGGTGAATACTTTGCCATTGAGACGTTCGGATCTACTGGGCGTGGGCGTGTTGTGGAGAGTGTGAGTTTCTTTCCTTCCTTTCTCCGCTTCTGACATTGACATTTCGTTCGATCGAAGGGCGAATGCTCACATTATGCCAAAGTGAAAGATGCACCACATGTGCCTCTACGGTCAGTGGGACGATGTACAAGAAGAATTGACCTGCTGACGCGGGGTCTCAGATTGACTTCAGCGAAATCTCTACTCAAGACCATCAACAACAACTTTGGGACGTTGCCATTTTGCCGCCGCTATTTGGATAGAGCAGGTGAAAGCAAATATCTCCTTGCGGTCCGTTTTTTGCGTCAGACGACTCGAATATGGGATTAATGCGTTTCGTAGCTGAACCATTTAGTGGCGCAAGGGGTTGTTCAGGATTACCCTCCGCTTTGCGATCAGCTTGGATCGATGACCGCCCAATTTGTCTGTCGGTTGTCTCTCACCATGTTTCTGCTAATTCTCGCGTAGGAACACACGATACTGCTCCGGCCTACTGTCAAAGAAGTGGTTAGTCGAGGAGACGACTATTAGTGGTACTCAATTCACTCCTGTTATTCGCGCTGTTATCTTTTCATGTGGAATGCGAGACCCTAAAGAAATCTTTACAGACCGTTCGGCTAGATCGCGGAGATCTAGACGCGTTGACGAAAATGGTAGCATCCGTTAGATGACAGCAACGCGTCGCGAAGTGTCGCCGCCTTGTGATAAATTCTTTCAAGCCAAGACGGAAACCCTTGTGGCTCTTTGGCTCTTTGCGCCGTTCTCTGTGCCGTCCTAGTCGTCGTCGGCGTCAATGAGCAACAGTAGCGTTACATTCATGTAAGGCTGGCTCGCGAGCCATTATCGCGCAGGCGGTAGGCCACGTTTTTCGTCAATGTACTTAGATCTCTACGATCTAGCCGAACGGCTTGTAAAGGGTCTCCCATTCAAAAAAAACGGCGTGAATACAACAGTGAATCGAGTACCACTAGCTGAACATTGCGGCAATTCAGATTCTTAACCTTACCTCTTGGATGCAATTCGGCGTCTCGGACTCTCGGAAATATACAGTTGTCAAGTATTGAGCAGCTGATCCGTCGAGGCGCGGACGGACCGCCATATTTGCGGATTATCCCTCGCGGCAGCGTCAATCAGCTGAATGTGGCCACGAAGTGTGACGCAGCCTAATGCCCAAACAACCCCATTCGGGCTGCCGCTGTAACCGTCCATTAGGAGCTATCACGCTTACCTATTACCACTCCATACGGATGGATCATCGCTGAAGCGCTGACGCTCTTTTTAGTCCAAGTCTTATACTTGTACTGCTCTCTGACACCCCTTCTCTGCCGTTATAGGCTCCTTGTCTCGTGCTTTCCTCCGTCCTCGCCTCGACCGCCGACCGCCTGTGATATGACTGTCCTTCGGTCTCCCGTCGACTCTGTCTCATCGTACGGAGAGGATTGCGAGCTGCAAGAAGCCTGCGAACAGAATCTTCAGGCGTTGATGCACCATTATACTACACCTGGTGTGGCACCGCCTTCATCCCGCATCACCCCTACCATAAAGATACAATCTCAACCAACTTTCAAGCCCTGGCACTATTGGAAGTACG
>JADNRX010001300.1:0-11486 GCA_015501595.1 Hymenopellis radicata
AGCTGCCTTGAGAATCAGTATCCGGCGACAATTGCTTTAGAATGAACAGAGGCAACTTAAGATAGTACTCACCCGTATGACATACTTGAGGAACATCAAGACACATCGAAGCAGGCACTCACACCGTTAAGGACTTTTAAGTTGGCTTGGGGTAATATGAGTAAGACCGAACAATATCGGTCATTCATGGCGTTTGATGGAGGATCGTGCATCTCCGCGATGTAGGATGGATGGGCGACGACATCGAGGCTGAGGTGTGCCCGACATGACTAGACTCGAGGGCATCGGCGAGCAGGCATTCATCGTGCACAGACCACGCTGACAACGGAGGAGACTATTTCGCCGAGGCGACGCACTGTGCAAGTGCACAGTGGTCAGACCCCGTTCGAAAACACCCAGGTGAGCTCTGTGCAAGACGCAGACTGCCGCGGTGAATGAGAGCCACAAGCTGAAGTTCGCAGGGTAGATATTGCTTTCGCAGTCCAGAATGTCGCTTTGGGAATCTGGACGACGTCGGTGGAGCTGCCAGGCCGTGGAGGTCT
The DNA here is from genome assembly GCA_015501595.1 of Hymenopellis radicata. Classification (NCBI taxonomy): domain Eukaryota; kingdom Fungi; phylum Basidiomycota; class Agaricomycetes; order Agaricales; family Physalacriaceae; genus Hymenopellis; species Hymenopellis radicata. Next base: position 543 of record JADNRX010001300.1, read on the forward strand.
GCACAGAATCGACGACTACGGGCTTCGTGTTGACGCCATCGGCTTCGATGACTGTGAATTGGTGGCCATCAATCGAGAATACCCAGTTCGGATCGCAAGACATGGCGATGAGACGAAGACGGTAGCGTAGACCCTTGATAACTGTGAGTCTAAAGAGGTCAGTCGGAGGCTATCGAGGGTGTAAATGATAGGCATAGAATATCAACAACGACTACTCACACCGCCTGTGTGACGTCCTTTGCCTGAGAGCAAAACGTAAGATTAACGAGACTCTTTTCGGTATTGCAAGCTTCTGACGGACCGTTGATGAGCGTTGAATCGAATATTGAAATAGGGGAAGCTTCAGGCGAGGGAGTATGATACCTGCCAAACGGGTAAGAGGAGCTGATGAATAACTGAATTCGACCAACCAGTCAGAGAGCGTAATAATCGTGAATTCTTGATCAAATTAGACTGGAAAAAGTGCATGGGAAGGACGCGCCTACGACGCCGTGCAGCTCAATATGTGTGCCGAAAGCCTGCCAGTCGCGATGCAACCCGCGCGAGCGCAACGTCAAATCCGGTGGCTTCGCAGAGCAACGCCTTGTCGGAGCATCCACCACGGACAGCATCCAGCCCAAGCGCCCGAGTACAATCCGACGCTTCTGGGTGGCGTGACGGATGATGCCTATGTCGCGAAATGCTGTGCCAACGAAAGAAGTTCTCCGAGAAGACGAGCGCCGTAGTCGCTATACGTTGGAGGCGCCGAGACCGCTGTTTCTTGGATATGCTGCAAGAGCTTAGGCGTCGTTGCTGGCAGTGGCGGTCTTTGAAACGGGCCTACGCAAGCTGTCGTCCCGCTGATGCATAGAACGAGCAAAACGAGGCGAGTTTAGGAGGTGCGGCGGAGGCTGCGAGAAATTAAGATAATGCACGCATAGAGGAAATAAACACACACATAGTGGTCCCGTCGCCGTCGCCATCACATCGTTGATCTGCAGCCTCGTTGGAGGGCTTACGCATCCAGCGGGGCCGCCGGGGCTCTTCAAGCCCGCGGACAATATGTCAGAGTCGGGTCAGAGGGAGACGACCCAAAGTCGGTCTCCGTGATCACGGGCGACGACGCAAAGTCGATCTCCCAGACAGTGCGACGACTCAAAAACACCGTTCGATCGCTCGGATCGGACATCCGATCATGAACGGAACGAGCTCGTCGACGCTCGGGACGGCGACGGCGGGCTCGGAGTAATGATTTAAGTGTCGGGAATTCATGCAGTATAGTTATATTATATATAGCAATAAACTTTTTGGTAAGAATATGGTGTGTAGACATGAAATTGAGCTTACGTGGAGAGTATCCCATTCAGACTGCATGAAATCGTGCGCTCTAGTGCACTAAACCTCCCCAGCTCCTCAGATTTTTAACGGGATATACACCTCACCATGATATTAATCGATTAGAGCTTGATTTAGGGTGGCCGCCCATTGCGGTACCTTGTACTTGCTCGAAGGATCCATTTCACAAGACTTCTTATGATTTCAAAGTGGGTCTGTAACTTTGTGCTACTCATTTTTGTAAAACCTCATGGATAGTTGAATGAACTATTGATATTTGATCTGGCCAAAGCGCAGTTTCTCTCGAGCACTTGCTGGCCCGCCATCGTCGTCGCCGTCTCCCAGATTTGGCAGCGGCGACTCGGACCGCGAAGCCGAACGACATTTGGATTAGTTTCTTTCACTTTGACCACCACCGTGCGCATTCACCGCGCCTTCAAACGATGTCTATGTCCGCCGTGGACGACACCTCTATGCACATGGGCTTGTAATATCCCCGTCACGGCGCACAAGCCCCAGAACTGGGATACGACGCTCAGAGGGCCTCTCTACCATTACCCCCGATCTCGTCTCCACAGCAGTAAAGCCTCTTATGACGAGGGTACCATCTTGGGAACACCCTCTGTCCACCAGAGATTGGGCTTCAAGCATGGGGATGCATCGGATTGGACCCGCCGCGTCGTCTGCTGGCGACGCGGCGCCATTTGGTGCGTTAATTTCTTAGCATTTATTCTTATTTATTTAGACATGATCACCAGTGTCGATGTGGCCATCACCCTCTCCCAAGGTCCCAATTCCCGCACCAATTCTGCTCGGTCTGCTCCCCCAAGAAATTTGCGCAAGTCGAATTGCCGCCGGCACAGGAGGCCACGTCAGCCTCACGTGCCGGTTGGTTTAAATTCCCAATCCGGATGCAGGGTCTCCATCCTACGACTTCTCCTCTCACCACAACACTCCACCACCACCTCCCGACTGCTGCTACGCGCACAGTTGCCAATTTGGCGCTGCCTTGTGCACGTCAACCGTAGGTGCTGCTTCGCGTACGTCGCATCGACTTGACGGATTTTGGGTCGGGATTTCATGCTTGCTGGGTGCGTGGCTTGGTTTTTTGTTGTTGTGCTCTCTGAAATTTTTCTCCCCATTCCTAGCTCATCCTGACTACATGTTGAGCTCAATGATGACCACACGAAGCACGACAACCCCACTGAGGATGACGGCCGACTTCACCGAGGACGACGATTCCACCGAGCACGACGATACCAATGACGACGACTGACGACTCCACTGAGGACGACCGACGACTCCAGCGAGGACGATGACCCGAGGACTATACACAAGGACAAGCCTGACGACTCGAGGACGAGCGCCGACTATGAGGACGAGTGGTCCGACTACGAGGACCAGCATACCGACTACGAGGACGAGTGCGCCGACTTGCGAGTACAAGGGTAATTGCGCCGACTACGAGGACCGTAGCGCCAACTATGAGGAGGAGAGCGCCGACTTCGAGGACCAGAGTGCCGCCTACGAGGACGAGGACGAGGGCACCAACCGCGAGGATGAGGGCACCAACTGTGAGGACGAGGGCACCGACTACAAGCACAAGGGCATGAGATGTGACTGTACATGTTATGACTGACCATGTGCATACATTGATACAACACGAATACAGTAGCTTGGTAGTGATATGGCTGTCAACTGTACATGTTTAGTATATAAATAAATTGGCTTTTCGAAGAACTGTTTGTGTGACTTGGAGTCCCCAATATATCAGCTTTAAGCTGCTTCAGGCAAACATCAAGTGGCATCAAGCTTGCTTTCAGCAGTCTATGATCTATCTCAAGGGGGTTCTAAAGGACTTCAAAGAAAATATGCAGTGTATAGATAACTTAAGGTGACTTGGAGCAGCATCAAGAATCCTCAGAGGTGACCTGAGGCAACTTGAGACAGAGCTTACCGCCAAACCTGTATTCAAGGCGCATCAGCAACATCAGCAACTCAGTAGCCTCAAGACACTTTAAATGCTTTAATCCATCTGTAGACGTCTCAAGACTCAGACCCCTTTTCGTGATGTGGGTGGTTTGTTGATCGGCGTTAACGGCGTTACCCTCCGTTTTGGCGCCTTCGTTTGCTGGATTATTCGGACGCGAGTATTCCAAGGGCAACGGCGTTCGTCTCGGGGTCTGTCTTCCTGGAAACCGCCACCAGTCTTTGGCGTGGTGTCATTTACATCAGATTATTGTTCTTGTGTTTCGGTGGTTTCGTTGTCAAGCGTTGGTTAGGATTTCGAGGTCTTTTCAAGGCACTGGATTCAGAAAAAAAAAAAAAAAAAAATCGTAAAAAGAAAAGAAAAAGTTATGGATTGCAAGTTTTGGTTACATTTTCTTCTGTGTTTCTATCTGCGGGCGCAGGTACTCCGCCTTTCCAACAAGGCCTTCTCCTTTTGGGTGCGCGTCTCGCGCTTTTGGGTGTGCTTCTGGCACTTTTCGGATGGTCGCCTCGGCCGTTACTCAGTACTGCGGTGTGGGCGTCCTTTGGAGGGCGTACCGGTCGCGCCATGCTTGTTCGTCAATGTACCGCTCGTCATACTCGACGAAGAGGTCGGGTTGGCTTTCGTCGTCGCTCTCAGAAATAGATCCGAGGTCGGGCATCGATGACGGGCTGCGAGAGAGAGACGATGGTTGGTTGGCGTTGAAGCCAGCGACTTGACGTTGTGGCGCTGGTTGCATGATCGATGCTTCGGGTGTCTGGATGGCGGAGCAAGTAACCGTTTTTATGGGTGCCGTGGCTTCTGTGCCCTTGTCGCATTCGTATGGCGCAAATTTTCGCTCCCAGGGCGTTATTCAAGGCTCCGCGTCCGTTATTCAAGGCGCACCACGTCTTTCAGTCGGTTTCACGGAGGAGTTGCCTTTTTAGGCGTGCCCGGTTATTCTTCACTTAGTCGCCTCCTCATCGATTGAATTGCTCATGTGGGCCTGTCGTCTTTGCCTCCCGCTGGTTTCGTCGTCGTTCGCGCCTGTCTCGGCGTCTGTTGGCTTCCCCATCGTTGCACGTGTGCGCGTCAGGTATTTCGGCCCCTTCGGTTCCGAAATCTTTTGGTCGGGGGGTGATGTACCGATCGTGCACTCCCTGTGCACGAATCGGTAACAATCCCTCGGTCCGGGATTGCCTAGGAGGCACGATCGCGAGGATAGGAACAGGTACGCGTATTCACGCGTACCTTGAGGGTCCTCCCTCGTTCCTTGACTCCTTCTCTTCTTGATCCCTCCTGCACCCTCGTCTCACCTCGGGTGCCTCGATGACTCTTTCCTTATCATAGCATATCCTTCTGATTCTTAGGTATAGGGTCTACTCCTTTTCATTTAGGTATTTAGCCTATGTAGTTTCCCCTAGGTACGGTAGCTTTCCAACCCCCCACAATACAGGCCTCTTTCTCTGCCTCTCTCTGTGGGACCTCTCGAGCTCATCCCCAACACACGTGATTAGTGGATCCGCGCGTAAGAATACGTTCTTGCGCACATCGGGACTCGAGTGCACAGTGGCGTTGCCTAGGAACTTCAATTGTCCCAGCAGGATGGACATACATTCATAAAACAGCGCCGGAAACAGCAAACCAGAGTAGTCTTGACAGACTTTTGACAAGACGGTGTGCTGCTGAAGTCGGGTGTAGCATCAGTGCCAGTTTCATCTACGCGCACAAGTACGCTGTCACTGAGCGCTCGGCGCGGCGAGCGTGGTAGGAATCAACGCCGACCGTACCAGTGTCATGATGAGAAGCGCGGATTATTATCAGCGTCGTGTATTCAGCCTGCCAGTAAAAGCCGTCAGTCGCAAAGGATAGGTGACCACAGGATGAATTCGAACTGATATGCTGTGTGCGCCTATGCGCCTATGTCGCGGCAGTACGCTACGGATTCCTACCTCTAGACATGAGCATTACAATACAAAGTGTGCAGTAGACAGAGTATAGAAACACGTATCATAAACATGTGTCGGATGAAGCAGACGAGAAGATAAATAACTGCTCTGGAAGCGCAAGGCCTGTGGGAGAATATAGCTGACCATTTTGACGAGGGAAAGAAAGCGGAACGTACATCCTGAAACGCTGAGATCACTTCTTCGGCCACGGTGTCAACCCAAAGTAGATTGGCAATTCGTTCCACACTACCGAATAGGCAGCACATTCGACTGTCTTCCAATGATTAAAACACCCTGCACACAGCTGGCCGGCGTCTGCCAAGTCGTCTTCAGGCACCACCAGATCCTGCACAGTTTGGTGAGGCATATCGCACAAAAAAAGGTCTACCGCTTGAGCGGCGCGCGGAGCGGTAGCGCGGATGACGCTATATCGTGTCATTTCGCAGTCTGCATCGCCACAACCGAATTTGAATCCATCTTGCAAAAGCCAACACCAGGCAGTCTCGAACGTCGCCGTCACGAGTCTGGCGCGTCCCCTGATCAGAGTAAGTTGGTCCTCGGGGGATAAGGAGGGATGAATTTCGACATATTTGACTGGGTCAATGGTAGCCGCGTAATAGAAGGCAACGGGAAGGATTTGGGGATGTTGTACAACCGCGCCATGCGAATGGCTGTAATGGCATGCGTGCCGGCGTCTTCTTTAGGAACAAGAGCTGGTACGGGGGGAAGCTTGGGTGAGTCGGAGGGGAATTTGGAGCAGTATATCAGGTCGAACTGTTTGGTGACATCGTCGCGGAGCCGTTGGCATAGGTATTTTGTGGCCATCCTGAGCATTGCCTCCAATTGGATGAAAGACATTGGTGTTCCCAACTGAAAGTAGCTACTATGCATCAGAATACCTCACCATTTGAGTATGGGGAAAAGGTCGCACTTTGGCACATAGAGATACTGTAGGAAGCAGTATACATCGTGACTGCCGTCCGTCAGGGGCAGCGTCGTGCAATCCTCCGACCACTCGCGGGCCTCCTTTCTAGCGGGTTCTTCCGGGCGAGCCAGATTGAACATATCTGCGAAAAATTCCGAATGCATGGCAAGGATTGAACGATGTACGCGAAATCCTTTCGCTTGAGGCTGAGAGCTGACCAGGATGATGTTTCCATCCTTGAGCCATAGTGTCGTGTCATGCACGTAAGAGTCGGCGACCGCGTCAGACTCCCGCGGGCGTTTTGCAGGACGCGTTGTATCTTGGGACATGGTCGGAAGCGAAGGGTTAAACGATCACGGGATCAGATTATGTTAAATATGCACCGTGATGCCAAATAGACGCCACATGAATGCTATCCATTTTGGACAGAGTACGCATACATTACAACCTACCAATGCTATTTACAGTAACTCACACTAACACCGTCTGTGTATCAATCATGCAGTGTTATGACTGGCTGTTCTAAACGCCGATTAGCGGACCAATCAGTCATACCCTCCAACAATCATCTCAGTCTGTCTTCTAGCGGTTTGATTCTTCCTACTGTTGTATAGGCTCGATATGATCCCTCAGAGCTATGGGTGCCCAGAGAGGCGTGTATCCTCGGCCTATTGTCCGTTGTTGATAGTAGTAACTGCGACTCCCTAGCAGGTCCTGCTTCATCGTGGTCTTCTTGAACTTACACTGAAGCTATCATGTCGACGCCTTGACCATTCTAACCGCGCCGGCATTCCCCGACCGCTGATTATCATCCGCCATTCAACGCGTCCATCAGAAACCACGCGTAAGTATTGCGCGGCAGGAAATCGCCGACACGGGCGCTTCACGTTTTACATCCCACCACCACTACTGTGCGTTCAATACCTTGCTTTATTCTAACTACACTCTTACTCGTAGGCTCTAGAACAATGGGCGGTGGACACTCATCACCACCCGCGAACGCCAAACGTAAACCAATACCATTACCACCGCAGGTCGATGGAGATATTTCTATCCACCCTCTTTTCCTCGGCCTGGACTTGGCCCTCTACCGACGTCCTCAAGTGCATGCACATGAACTAGCAACAGATCCGCCTCTACCCTCCATGACACTCGTCTTCGTACGCGCCAATGGAGAATGGGATATATACACCGTGCACGGATCCGGAGAGCTCGGCCACATCTTGGCGGATGACGTTCTGTGCGGTGTACGCGTGCTGCTTGCGCGTCAGAGTGCGCTCGGCGCGGAATCTAAAGGGCGCTTAGTTAAAATGGAGGACATCGGCGATGTATGGGAGCTGGTGCTCCTTTAGGTTTGGACACTTGGACATTTACAGCGTGGATCATCATTGTACAACACCTGGCATACTGGACACTGGACGTTATGGACGCTTATTGTTGTATTCTTACGATAGTTGGGTTTTCGCAAGTCGAAGATCACTTACCAACACTACTGTATCATTAACTACTTACCCGTGCCTCTTGATCATGACACTCTTCTTCGATTCTGGACATTGCTTTACCTAGACATTGTATGTGGACACAGGCTATCTGTACACGATCTACTAATTGTACTTACTTACGTTGTACGTGCCTTGGGATTGGTCGCTACCCGAGTAATTGACTTGGATAAATTTGCGTCTCTGTTGTTGACCAGCTTTAAGTCTCTAGCCGTGACATTGAGGGTACCTTCGCAACATTTTCATGTTTGTGCTTCATCTCAACTTGAAGGTTCTGGGATGCTGAACTTCTTCATCGTCAGCAGTCTTCCCTAATATATACGAGAACAACTCCACTCGAGCGCCATTCCGGTACTATGTGTCCGGCTGGCGAGCTTCCCTCTGTGTCCATGGGCACTGTGGACTCGGAAAGATGGATCTGGCAGGGTGTCTTCGGACTCTGCGTCTGAAGAGCGGAGCCGGGCGTCTAGACGGTAATCAAAATGGCAAGCGCGGGACGATGAAACAGGAGTAATAAATACACTTCCTTCCTTCCTTCTTTGCCGCAATAAGTGCTATGTCGCAAGCACCATCATCACCACCGCGACAGGCCTCACTACAACGCCTCTCCGAAGAACTAATAGCGCTCATCATCGACCTCGTCGACGACATATCATCGCTCAAGTCGTGTTCGCTCACATGCCGCGCCCTTCTCCCCCATACGCGCGCACTTCTCTTCGAGCGCATCGTCATGGTCCTCAGCCCCTTCTCTTCCCTCAATCCCCGAACAATTGAGCGTCACATCCTTCCCTTTGTTCGCACCTTCGTCGTCAGCCCCGTCTATGTCATGGATTTCATGCCCATGGCGGATGATGACGCGCTTGCCGGTGTCCTAGAGGGGCTCGTGAACCTGGAGACCCTGGAGATACGACACTGTCTCTGGGAAATATTCTCCCCAGAAACACAGAGTGCGCTCGCATCAAAGTCCTTGCACCTGCAGTGTCTCGTCTTAGAGGACATGCAGTTTCCGAATCTTGATGCATTCCTATTCCTCGTCACGATCCATTCATCTATACGACGGCTTTCCTTGGATGTTGCGGTTGACGAGAGCGAAGACGTGGCCAGGATGCCTGCTTTGCATCAACTCGAGGATGCGGATATAAGAAATTCCTCCCGTTTAGCGCCTCCCATTCTCAACATGTTCTGTGGGCTTCGTTCGCTGAGCGCTACGATCCTCAACGTCGAGGATGGAACAGCACTGGTACAAATCATCGTCGGCGCCGGTAAAAACTTGGAACGGTTATGTGTATCCCACGTTGGCCACGATTTCGGTATAGACCACCCGCATTGTTCGTCATTGACATGCCCTAACAGTACATCAGACGATGAGTTCCCTCAAAACATGCCTTTAGGGTGCACCTCCGTTAAAAAGAGTTACGCTGCAGTTTGCCGAAACAGACGACAACGCACGGGTTGTAAGTTGGTGGGAAAACGAGTTGGCACGAAACGCGACTTGCTGTGTTCTGCAGATTATTATCAACCGCCCATTTGACGTGGGCGGCGACCTCGGCTGCCTGAGGAGCTGGTCGGCGTTTGACGCACATAGGACAGTCGTTGAATTGGTAGCACAGCGAGCAGGTATTACTCCGTATTTTGATACGGGTCCATGGAAATCTGCTTTCCGTTCTCGATTCAGGAGTGTTTCTGTCTGCGAGAGTGGATCCATAGATAGCTGGAGATAATCGCATTTTTAATTGTAGATACAGTGTTCACGGTCGAATGGGTTCTAGCAGGGGCTGCCTAGTGTGCAGGGCAGCGGCCTTCAATCATATGGAGGTTTCTGTACCGTTTCCCTAGAGCAGTGTCAACATTCTGGAAGCCTTCGAAGAAACAAGCACTGACAATAACACTTGCTGGAAAGCCAGCGTCGAATGGAATTATACTTTCCAAGTAGTCTATGTGCTTCTTCGACAAGACAATTTCCAGAGCCTGAGCATTGGCCTTCAAATGCTCGATCTTCCGACCGCCGATAATGGGAAATACGAACGGCGTTTTCTGCATCACATACGCGATCGCGACTGTTCAGAGCGACACTGTCAAAACCCAACTGGCGTATGATTGAGCGTGCTTACCGGCTGTTATACTGTCGGCTCCGACTTCCTTCGCCACTACCTCCAACGCTCTTGACATTTTCACCTGCGCCTCTGTTCGCTCCCAATTGGGGTCATAGATCGTCCTGCCTCTTTCTCCGGTTTCCCTCCGGCGCTGTTCCTCCGCATCGGTGCGCAGTTTACCAGCAGCTAGCACGTTCCATGGCGCGAGGGCGATGTTCAGGGACCTGGCCATGGGTATGATTTCCCTCTCGAAAGACCGCTCCATTACGTTCCAATTGCCTTGGTATATACAGAAAGGCGTCTTGCCGTGATCCAAGGCGTACTGGTTGGCTTGAGATACAACCAAGCTGGAGTATCAGAGGCGCCCTAAGTTATACATGAATTTAGTTGGCGTTCAATATGACGAGGAGGAACGCTCACGATGTACAAGACCTTCCGCTGTAAGACGAGAGCGTGAAGATTGTCCATAACTTCCTTGATAGACGTCTCGAAATGCCACCAATGGATATACAGAAGGTCGATGTATGAGGTGCGAAGTTTTGCCAAGCTGGCGTCAACGCTAAGGTGCAGCGACTTGGCGCCGTTACCGGCAAAGTGAATCTTCTGAGTAAACCTGATCGAAAGCTCGAAGAATACTGGTCGAGTAGTAAGCAATCATTTAATTGGCGATGTTTTCGGACAAGCCGACCTTTGTCGCAATAAACATCTGATCCCGCACATCTCTTTTCTCCATCCATTCACCTATGAAAGCCTCCGAGGAACCGTCCTGACTAAGATAACGTGAGATCCATTCGTCGTTGACGTCGCGTAATTCACGTACTAAGCGTTCGCAGTGTCGATGAAATTTCCGCCCATGTCGAAGTACGCGTCCAACAGATCGAAGCTGGACTGCTTGTTCATAGCGCCCAACCCGGCGTCTGCCCATTTATCGCCTATACTGAGCCCTCCAAGAGCAAAGGAGAGACCGGACCCCCGCCTGAGGCGACAGTAGACGATACAGTCCAGTTTCGTGGGTGGTGCGAAGCGGGAACGGCCAGAGCCATTTTCGACAAGAACTGGGAATTTCCTGGATACTATGAAGCGTGGTTTTTAAACTTCAGCAAACGCATGTGTCACCAATGACAAGCCCAAGCCGAGGAAAAACGTTTCGTGTTGCCGAGGGCAGCGCTTGGTCATATAGATGAATCTGCCTAGT
>JADNRX010001301.1:0-11477 GCA_015501595.1 Hymenopellis radicata
ATGGACACTTACCAGCTGCGGCACAGGTCCACGTTCTCCTAAAGTTCTAAGTATGTACTATGCAGCCAGCTGTGTTTTACAAGTTGACAGTTAAGTCAGGAGCAAACCTTTGAAAGATGAGATGCGATGGGTTCAAAGACTTCTTGAGGAAAAAGGTGTTTTATATGTTCTCAGCCTCAAACTGGCGGCGTATCGACCGAGCTACACGTCCGCTGCAAGTTTGGTGGCGCAATGAGTGCCCTTTCCTTCAGGTGTCGCTTTCTCCTTACTGCCAAAGCTTTGATAATATCACAATTGGCAGGGTGTAAAAACAAGCTGAACGCGGCAGAAGCGAAACGGACGCTTAGCAGCTACGCTACGCGTCCATAGCCTTTCACTGTGTTTTGTACCAATGGGGCATGACCGTGACTCGGCAATGTCGCCACTAGAACTTAACCCTCTTCAGAACCAAGCACCGCCAGCAGCGCCCTTTCTTCCTTCCTGCCATCTCGACGTCGAGAGCAAAGACAATAGCCACCACTCGTACTGTCTTCATCTATATAGTCACCGCGAATGGAAGTCCTGGCAACAGGACACACGAACAATCATACACTTCTTTCTCGGGCGCGAGACATGCAACCTCTAGTATTCGGCGACCTCTTCCTCACTCCGGAACCCTCTTCCATTTCGGTACCAGCGCTTACAGTGCCATCACAATAACGCGCCTTTTTCCCTCTTTGGCACCCTTGTATCCTCGTGGGCAAGCGTAAGAAGAGGAAAGCGGGAGTGGAAGAGCAATGGGATGCGCGCGTGGAGTCGAAGAGGTGCAGGATGGAAGTGGGAGTTTGGGTTCTTCACTGCGAGACGCGGCATGTCAACTGCCTTGAGGTGATACGGTCCGGACGCTTTTGTTTCTTTATGAACGGTAAACAATTTGCAGTCAAGAAAGACTTCTTGTGTCCATTTATCAATTATCGTCGTCGCAGTTCCAACACGAGTCCACGCCGTCCTCTAACGACTCAGCCTGTGGAGTGGGCTCCGATGAACTGCTTCGACCTCATACGCACACGACTGGCGGATGAGTCCGATGCTTGTACTTAGTCTCTTCTTTGCCTCTATCCCGACATTCTCGTCCTGATCCTTGCGCTCAATGTCGTCCAAGTTGTTCATTCTGCAGTGTCCGATGTAGCTCAACGACTGTCTGGCACATCCATTTGCATTATCCGGAGTACAGGTAGGTAGGTAGGTAGGTAGAAACCGGCACAAGGTCCCTATCAGGAACGGCCGGGTGTGAAAGCGTTGTAAGTGGCGAATTCCAGCTTTCACGCCATGCACTAAGTACTCGCGGGGATATCTCCGCATTTAAGAAGGTCGCCGCGCGCCTCTGGTGCACAGTCAGGAGCTCAAGGCTCCGAAACTGACCTATAGTCAGTCGCCGAAGAAATACAAGAGCATAAGAAACAATTGGATCAATTTTGGACCATTTGCTATAGCCAGCACTTGACCACATCCTCCCGTCAGTAGATTGCACACCGACAAGCACCATTTAAGAGCTCACACATTCAAGCAACTGTAACAACATCACTTGAAGATGACAAGCGCGTAGTCGTGGTATGGTCCTGCCGAATACATCCCCTATGGGATGTGTGGCTCAATCGACCTAGTCCAACGCGCATTTGGCCCGTCTGCCTGCAGTCTCATAGATATTCTGGCATGTACACTGTCTAGAGCAATCAGGTAATCCAGCCACTAGAATATACGAGGACTCATATGAGAGTACGCTCGTAGTTGCGAGATGCAAGATATGGTCATTGTCTTCCGGTAACTTGGCACTATACCGTGTTTGCAACAATGATTGAATGGTGGGGCCATGAGGATTTGAGCAAGTATGGTGTATATTCATGTCTGGGTGATACAGCAATGATGGTAATACCGACGAGAGAGGGCAGAAGCCGGCCCGGTGTGGCTGACTGTGCAGTTGGCGGAGATGGCTGAGGAAAATGTCTCCGAAGACAGGAGCGGGACACGGCGGGCGGGACGTCGCCGAAGAGAGGCCAAGCATGGCTGGAAGCACCGGGCAAGAGCACTGCAGGCGCCGACCTCGAAGACCCAGCCAACATCGGCTCAGTCGGAATTGTGCGAGCGCGTCTGACGGCGCATACGTGTAGGGGGTAGACGGTCGCTTGGTACGGAGTGGTTCTGTATCGCAGAGTTGTTGTCGTCCAGTGGCCTCGCGAGTTAGCAGCCGTCGATCCATAGGGACGCGTGGACTTGGTGCGAAGGGCCTAGACTGACTGACGTGGCCGTGCTTACGTGGTCTCGGAGATGGGTTTTTAGACCGGGAGCGTGCGTCGCTTCAGGAGGAATGCCAGGACGACGGCGGCGGGACTGTGAGGTGAAGGTGGGCCACGGAGTAGGGCTCGTCGTCCGTGCTTGATGGTGCTCGGAACGGAATGTCCGAGGCTCTTTTTTTTTGCTTGATGGTGCTCGCAACGAGGCTCTTTTTTTGCTTGATGGTGCTCGCAACGAGGCTCTTTTTTTTGTGCTACGAGAGTTGGCTCGCAGGCTTTTATTTGCCTCTAGGAGTCGTAGAGGGCTTTTTCCGGGCGATGGCGAGCGATTTGAGGTCGAATCGTAATTTGATGATGGTGTCTTGGTCCTCCGTCACTCATGGTACGCCAAAAATTGTGATGAAGGCGATCCTCGAAGCCGGCAGCACTACAGGGAGCACCAGTATGACTGGTGGCTAGTGGCGGATTCCATGACTTTTTTAGGCTTCAGCAGCCACAATACGCAACTTAGGCATCTTCTGTAGATTGTTGGCTACCCAGAAGACTACTATGACCGAATGCTCCAATGTACGCTGTACGTGGACCGCGATTTTTCTAAGAGCTCTCAACAGATACACATCTACATACTCCTCTGCTGCTTCCTCACAGTCCGGTGTAGCGTAACAGCTAACTGGATTGTGCTGATCAGGCTTTCTCCTTTTTCCATCCAGTGGTGTCGGCGCTTATCCTCCCCTCTCCTGCGGTCCTACGTCGGGTTGAGGGATGACAGCCAGGAATGGACATCAGGAAAAACTGTAAATTTTACGTATGTCTACGTAGGTCTACATAGGCCAGGTAGCCCAGGTACAGAGGTACCCCTATACGTAGCCCTTAGGTAGCCATCACTCAGGTGTACGTAGATCTCCTGTAGACCTATGTAGAATGTGCCGAGGTCTACATATACCATCTGTATACCTTCAGTACATTGACAGTACACATACAGTATTCTTGCAGCCAGATCACCACTGGTGGTTCCATTGAATACGATGAATATCATGCCAAAAGAGGAGGGAAAACACAATATATTGGCACACAAAGGAATACATGTACATAACGACAAGATAGCTGATGGTAAATGGGCAGAGAAATTGAGAAAGTAGGTAGGACACCTCGCGATACAGTGCGGCGTACAGACTCGCACTGCCCTGAAGATGGCGGGGTTGGTGACCGGCGCGCCACGAAGCCTAGGGAGAACGATTCACCAGTGGCGCCGCGAAGGTCGTCGGCCCCCATTCCTGTTTGGTCGTTGTCGGCGCCTCGGTTACGGTATAGCGAAATTGATCACTGACGAGCTGCGAAGGATGTTCGTTAGTGGCGTTGTCATCATTGTTGACTGAGCACGTACAGGTGATCCCGAACACGACTTGATCCCCGGTGGTCGTCCGCGTACTGTGTCTTCGTCTCGTTGGTAGTGGGTTGTCCTCGTTCCTTGGGACTGGTTCCTCGCGTCGGTCGTGGCTGTTCCTCGTTGGCGTGGCTCGTTGCTTGTCCGTTAGTGACTTAGTCGTCGTTGATCGCAGCTTGTGGCTTGGTCTTTATGGTCCGCGACTCGCTCTCGTAGATAGTGGCTCGGTCCTCGTTCCTCGTGCCACAGTCTGGTTCTCCGTTCCTCGTATCTGGCTCCTCGTCAGTCGTGACACGTTCCTGGTTGGTCGGTCGTGGCCTGTTCCTCGTTGGTCGGACTCGTATAAGGGATTCCAAGAGAAAGACCGAGCGCTATCCTCCACTTCTTGTGACACAACTCTAACCTGCTACTCTTGGTATGGACGTCAGGATGAATTACTGGGGTAGGAACCAAACATTCAAGCACTGGAATGAGGTCCTCGGAGTCGCTACTTCCTCACAATCCAGTGTTGCCTAACGGCTGACGGTGCGTGTATGTGCGAGCGTGTTTTTTGCCACTAGCAATCATCCCCGCCTCTTGTGATGGGCACCTTCATGCTTGTTCATTTCTGAGGGCGCTATGAGTACCTGGTCCTGAGAAGAGGTTACGTATCAAACAGTTATACGTCTGGCGCTTGTCGAGTTGGGAGCGTGGATAATGGCTATTTAGCAACACAGCCACCAGTCGCCTCTTCCTTCTCAACCGTCATGACGCGCTTGTTAGGACGATACTCCTGCTATGACCGAAACCTCTCGAAAAGAGTCCGCCAGTCATTCTTAACCTCTTTATCTCCTGCTTGGAGCTCGTTTAGTTATGACAAACCTGTGCGTCTTTTTACTGCACAATAGACGAGGTGCAACGTGTTGCCATGGCCCATGGAGTTTGAAGATGGACACATCTCTACGCTGCGCTTCCTCCTCACATGTCTATCGCACCAGCGTCTACTCTTTCGCCTCCCAACCTTCCTTTCCTGTGCTACTCGAGGACATGTTTACTCTTCTTTCCTCCTCGCATTTTGGAACTAGAAGCATCTTTTTGCGGGCAGCTAGTAAGCCTGTATCGTCAATCGGGTACTACATCTGATGCCAACAACAAGTCCTGGCATATCCTTTTTAGCCTCTAGTTCAATTGCCGACCAGGCTCTTGATTCTCGCGCTCCGTGCGCTTTCATCTCAGCTTAGTCTAGTGGCTGTCTGGGCATAATTAGTCTGGAGCTATCGTTTTTTGTCTTCATCGATATCGCAGTGCTACCAGGACGTGTCTCGATGCTCCGTTCTTGAACTTGTTGTACTTCTTACATATTGGAGTCTAAAAAAGGCCACTTTTTAGCGTTAATATGAGTCATCGTACCCGCTTAGATAGATGTCCACGTATAAATCTACTGTGTTCATGTCGATAGCAGGGTACAGCCTCCACAAGCATCCATGAACGAGTCGAGATACACATGCAGAAGTTGAGAGTGATTCATGGGGAGACGAACTGAGTGCGTCCTTTTCCTCACAATTTCCTTATCGGCTGCGAAAAATGATGACTTGGCTGACCTTATTGTCGATGGAGCGCGCGCGCCCACGTTCTCCTAAGCCTATGGGGTAGATAATACCACTTCCCGACTAACTTTCGAGGACAATTTGCCTACATGAATACGGCCTCCCATCAAGTAGCGCAGTTCTAACTTATCCCACATCAGCATGGGCGCTAGAATCCCTTGGACTGAAGAGGAGGCAAAGCGGGGGGCACCCAAATCGTTGCGTCCTCTAGGCCTCATCGTTCGGTGTAGCCTAACAGCTGACTGTACCATTATAAGTAGGTCATAGAACGCGCACTTTTTTTGCACCTAGTGGTAAGCAGAAGTCAGGGAGTCATTATCTCAAAATAGGCGAGTAGAGGACACGCTGACGGGACAGCGCTAGATGGTTTCAAGCTACCCTCACAAAAAAGCCTACAAACAGCTGGATTATGCTGGACACGTATCGACTGAGCTATGCGTCTACGCTGAAGAAGCTACTAATTCCTTCTTTGTCCGGCCAGAAGACCGCGACGATGGGGTTGCCGACGCTCAGTGCGCAAGCCAACACAGCCACCAGAGATCTCTTTCTTCTAAACAGCCGAGAACGCAGCCTTGTTCCCAAGCCACTACCCCAAGGTCATGTTATATCTCGAAATCCAGAAAGCTCTGCCTTGCATTTACTGACTGTATGGCGTAGAAATTCGATATCCTCATCCTGTTGTTCATGATACCGACTTTCGTGGTGTCCACTCGAATAGCCCGACATTGCGCCTTGGATGTCGTGTTTCGAACTCATGAAGTACGTGATTTACCACTCTCTCACCTCAACAGCGATACCTTCGCTCTCCTCTATACACGGAGTACATTTTTACCGGCATCAGATTCTGCCGGACGATACGGAACCGAACGAACTTCTCCCATTGCAAGCACACCACGGGCCCGACCAGTGAGTCCAGCTTGCTCATACAAAGCTTACCTGTAAGTCCGATCAAAACCATCGACATGAGTAGATGATACGATAAAAGCCACGTCGCTCTAACCGTACACAACAACAGATCATGACTTCAAGTTCCTCAGTTCAAGTCCTGTCTACGAAGCGCCTGCACCCAGCTATTCCGTCCTCCACCCAAAAACGCGTCCCACTCTCCATCCTCGACTCCAATGTCGTAAACTTCGCGTGTACATCCGGCCTTTGGGTGTACGACAAAGCTCTCCCCATTCCCATTATCACACGCGCCCTCGAGCTCACCTTGGCTAGAGGCTACGCGCCGTGGTGCGGCCAGCTCCAATTCGCGAAATACGACCCGGAGCAAGCAAAGACGGACCACACCTTGCGATATGGGCGCGTCGTTCTCGAGTACGGAAGCGCCGCAGACCCAGGCGTAGAGCTCGTGGTAGCGCACTGTGACGAGCCGCTTACCTCTGAATCCTACTTCCCTGCCCGCGATCCGAATGTGCGGCTATGGGACGCAGGGCGGACCTCGGCGCGGGATTGATCCCCACCTCTCCGCCCTCTGCGCTTTACAATCTTGTGGACTATGACGGTCTCCCTGGCGTTATCGTTCAACTCACCACGTTCTCGTGCGGCGGCATCGTCATCGGCGTGAAGATGGCGCATTGTCTGGGTGATGCTCAGACTTTGGTGACTTTTGTCAAGGATTGGGCTTCGGCGGCGCGTTCTCTCTTGAATAGAGATGAAATCATGGACCAGCCAACAGCGATATTCGACCCGATTCGCATCGATAGCGGTGCCGCTGGTGATATTGATGCTCCCGGACGGAGGAAGCCATCGTCGAGAAATCCCGGACGCTGCCTATCAATCGTAACGATTGGTGGGCCGCGCCGTCGAGTGGAGACACTCCGTCGTGGGCCTTGGGTGTCGCTACAATTCCCAAAGAAATCCAGGACGCTGGACACGAAATCGAACACGGTACAGGCATGCCGTGGTCGGAATGGGACTTTGGAGTCGCCGTCAAACATTACTGCATGCACTTTGCCGCAGACGATGTAGACCGCATCTGGGAGGCGTGTCAAGAGCCGGGGGCGACCGTGAAGCTCAGCAAATTTGACACCCTCCAGGCGTTCTTGTGGATGCTCGTACTACGTGGCAGGCAATCCCACTTTATCGAAAACAGAGATCAGAGGGCCAATCTCAACATAACGCTGGGTGTACGCGAACGTCTCAACCCGCCACTCTCCCAGACATTCCTCGGTTCCCCAATCTTCCTCGCACGCGTCGAAGCAAATCTCTCTTCTAAACCCACGCTCCGAACTCTCGCGTCCAGCATACGCAACACTGTGTCGCTCTTCTCACCCACTAGCGACGGCGCAGTCCCTTCCCTCCTACACGACTTGGCGTATGAAGTGTGCCCATACCGAATATGGGGTGCATTTCTCGGGCGGAGAAACTGTATCGTCACCTCGTGGCTGAGACTGGGCGCGTACGAGATTGATTTTGGGACGGGAGGCGCAAGGGCGGTGGAGGCGGTGATGCCGAGCATGGATGGGTGTATCCAGGTTATGGATGCCTCTGCTGCAAGAGGAGGGGGAAGGTGGTATGAGAATGGGATTGTGGCGTCATTGCATCTTAGAGAGGATGTGATGAAGAATGTGTTGGAGGATCCATTGTTGGCAGCTGTTCTGCGAGGAGAGAAGCCGATCATTGAGAATCCGTAGTAGCTGTGTGGCGTAATTACGGCCTTCTTACGTTGAAAATTACATAGGTTGGTCTTGCTCGGCTTGCCCGACCATCTTATTATAAACTCGCTTCCTCACGTCGATCTCGACCTCTTCAATTTACCAACTCGATTGCCCTGCTCTAAACTGTACTTACTGATGAGCTCGTCCTTAAATCGCACTGGGACTGACAGAAAGTTCAACGCGGTGTGGCTTTCCATCATTGCTCTGGTCATCGTCTTCGTCCAACCATCGTGTTGTAAACCCGCGAAAACTAGATAAATAGTAGGTACTGTATACAGGGAGTGAATGTAGGATAACAACAAATGCATATATACGGGTATCTGCCTCTATATGTGGCCCTTCGTCTCCAGAGCCAGTCCGTCCACATGCCGCTCCACCACCGTCGCCACCGTCTCCCCGTGTGCCGGAATATAATTCTCCTGGAACCCCTCCGGGTAATCCACCCCCGGCTCGTCCGGGTGCGTATACCACGTATCGTTCCACACAGCATAGTGCGCATGCCCCAGCGCGCGGCTCGTCCAGTGATAGTCGTGCGCGAAGCCGCCGGGGTAGAACAGCTCAATGACCGCGCGCTGCCCAGACGTCGTCTTGACATCGCCAGCCTCGACGGACGTGCGGGATGGCGGCATCCACACGAGATGGCTCAGTCCGTTGCCGTGCACACCCAGCATCACGGTAGTCTTCGCCGCCTGCGCGATCTGGGCATCCTTGGTCAGGGTCTCGGCCGCCATGACCGTCAGCTCCCATCGTTTCTTCTTCCCGCCTATCACAGCGTCTGCGTGCTTCACACCTGCAGCGTTCATTCCTGCCAGCCCATCCACGCGGATATAATCCTCGTACTCCTTGTTCTTCCGCGCCACGAGCGCCTGCAGCGCAGTCACCAGCGAGTCATGGGATTCGGCGGTGAGCTTCCGTCGGGACACGCCCTGCCGCGACACGTAAGTAATGACCACCTTGTCCTCTTCCGTGCGTGGCGCGATTCCCGCGAAACTGAGCACGTTCTGTCGGACACTCTCCCACCACATTCCGCCACCCTTTCCTGGCAAGCCCCTCAGGTCGTCCAATTGCATGTGATCGTGGGCCTCCGCCGCGATGCGCTGAGTCTGGCTCCCGCATATTACACCTCGATGGGATGCACTGCGGTCCGTGAGAAGAACGAGAGGGAATAGGAACACTTTGTCGTTGTCCGCGCTCTGACTGTGCACGACGCGATCCTGCCAATCCTCCTGGACCTCGACGGTGATAGAGGGGAACGCGGCGCGCATAAAGTACGCGTTGAATCCGGGGCCGTCGCGCCAGCCGTCCGCATTCGAGTGCGCGAATATAATGCGATCGATATCGGGAAGGGGACCATCCGTGGAAGCCGTAGTGGCTTTCGGCGAATCAGAGTTGAATGTACCCCACCAGAAGGACTGGATTCCAAAGAAGAGCTCGGCGACGAGATGGTAATAGTGGCGCAGGAACTGAGAAGGTTCGTTTACAAGCACCGTGTTTCCTTGGACCGTTCTGACCCGTGATCCCCATCGTCGAGTTGCTTCCTCCCTCGATATCCACCGCATGTCCTTTTCCGTAGGCTCTCGGAGTATGATGTTCTCTGGTGTGTTTTCTGCCGCGAGCCCGGTGCTCGTCATCATTCGCCGTCCTGGCCATCCTACTTCGCCGCCATCGCTGTTCACGATATACAATGTCCCGCCCGACATGTACAGATTGCGGAATAACGTCCATCCCGGTGCGTGATGCACGATGGACGTGAGAGGCATAACATCGCCATCCGTCAGGGCAAGTTGCTCCTGCTGCCGTTGCTGTTGTGCGGCAGCGGTAACGACCTCTTTGACTGTCTGCGTTTTCGTTTGTATGTCCTTCACCGTTACGGTCTTCACCCCGACGTCTGGCGCCCTTCCAGCCCGCATTCCATGTATCGTCGGCAGCGCTGGGTCAAAATGTGATCCGGAATGGGTATTTATTATAATAGAACCGGATGAGGAAGTGGGAAAGGCGAGGGAGACAAGGTGCATGAGAGTCGCGCCGAGTAGTAGTAGGAGTGCATCCCGTCGCGTGAGAGATGCACGAAAGAGCATTGTGGTGGGGGGGCCAAAGACGGGT
The DNA here is from genome assembly GCA_015501595.1 of Hymenopellis radicata. Classification (NCBI taxonomy): domain Eukaryota; kingdom Fungi; phylum Basidiomycota; class Agaricomycetes; order Agaricales; family Physalacriaceae; genus Hymenopellis; species Hymenopellis radicata. Next base: position 10,004 of record JADNRX010001301.1, read on the forward strand.
AGCGTGGGCAGTAGTAGACTGTGGTAGAAAGACGGATCCGACTCGGCTCTTGGGAAGGATGGTTAAGCTTTAGTAGCTAACACCTTGAAGAAAAACGTAAGGACACCAGCTGGACAGCAGCGCTGTCAAGAAGACACACCGTTCCTTCCGTAGTTTGAATAAGAGCGAGAATTGGGTAGCAGTGCAAAAATAACGAATGTCGGGCGTCCCAAATGGAATCTAGCACAATTTCAGTAAACGCGCGCTAGAAGCGTCCCCTAGGCTCACCAAGTCGAGAGTAGAGAAGAAATGTGCGGTGCCCTGATCCGTTCACCCGTTTTGCCAGATCGGGATATGGGATAATTGAACACCTCCACTTGGCGCTCGTCGTCCCGTTCCTCGTCGACAGTGGTGGGATAACGAGAGCAAGGAGGACTTCAAAGAGCGCGTGAACCTCGCCCTTGAATTATATGTCGTTTTTCGCAGGACCCCTGTCAATCACCCAAAATGTCAGAGACATTTTAGCCCAAAAATCCGGTTTTTTTCCGCACGCGATTTCGCAAAAATTTTCCGCACATTACCTCTGACCGGGCCAAAATGCCAAAAATTTCCGCACATCCACACATACATTGAAAATTTCCGTCAAATTACGCTTTGGAGCCGCCATAATAGGCGAAACGGCTCGCAGTCGCTAAATACATGTATTTCTAGTCTATATCATCCGAATTCCGAGCTGCCAAAGCTTTCATTGCGAGTTTGAGGTTGATAAGGTGGGTCCGCGTAAGGTTATCATACCGAATAAGGTCAGATGGTGACACTATCAGGTTTCCGAGCTGTCCGACTTTCGAGGGTGCTGAGTCAAGTGTGCAAAGAAAAAGCGGTGGAAGGCAGATGAGGAAATCTTCGAGATTCGAGGTGTTGAAGAGCAGTCGGGACAGCTCGAAACTGACGCTGGTGCATATGTTCATAAGCCTGAACAACCATATAGCTGATGGCAGCAATATTTGAAGAATCAGACACCGACGCATGGTTCCCTGATGCCTTCGAGTATAACGCCACAACTAGTGATAAGTGTGAGTAAGCGACAGCATTGAATTGGGTCTTGTGCTTACCACGTCCGACCCAGATCTTATCATCGAGGTAGATGAATCCGTACCCGTGACCGAGTTCGTTGTTAACTTGAATCGGGGCAACTGGATTCACGCGTGCATGCGATATTTCAGCCGGCAGTCGGTACTTCGTCATTACCTTAGTTCGACGTGTGAGAGCCTAATCGAAAATCAGTTGTCGTTACTACTAGAACTGCTGTAGACATACCTTCTTGGCTTCGGTTGTTGCCACAGCTGCAGCATTGGCAGAGTTGCCGTTTGCCAAAGGAGCAGCAGCTTCGCCATTGATCCGTCCATCCGACCACCTGGGGCGGCGCTTCGACCTGTCCACCGTTGTCCGCGAGCAAGGCCAGTGCTGACACCTTGTGCTCCTTGTCGAGTTGCAT
>JADNRX010001302.1:0-11473 GCA_015501595.1 Hymenopellis radicata
TCGTACGTCCTTCATTCTATTCAAGGCATCATCCTGAGTCGTTCTTCCTAGATACCGACGCATTCTGTCCTATTTCGACTCGGAGATTCGACATCCAGACCACGACGATGAGGCCTTTGCATCCGTCGAACCTATCACCAAGCACAAGATTCCCATTATCGGTTTTTCTGCCACTTTCAGTCGCCACGACGGCCTTGCACTAGGCTCGGTCTTCCAACATATTGTCTACCACAGAGACTTCTTGGAGATGATCAAGGAGCAATGGTATTCGTCCGTATTCATGTTGGTTCATATCTAAATTCCATCAGGCTCTGTAACGTTCGATTTACATCTGTGACGGCTAACATAGACCTGAAAAATGTCACTGTGAGCTCTGCGACAGGTGATTTCAATCCCACGAGCTTGGCCCAAGTCATCAATACGGAAACCTTGAACAAACTTGTCGTTCAGACATGGCTCGATCACGCCAGTAGGCATCAGCAGCTGCATGGCCGGTGTTCCCCTCCTCACATTATATCTCCAGGTGAAAGGAAGTCGACATTAGTATTCTGTGTCAATATAGCACATGTCGAAGCCTTGACACACATGTTCAGACAGTCCGGTATCGATGCGAGATACTTGTACTCCAAAACCAGCACTGGAACGAAGAGCTGTTGTTTCAGCTTTTAAAGCTGGCCAGTTTCCTGTTTTGATCAACTGCGGTACGTGCTCTTCCCGCCTTTTTTCAACCTTTTGCTGAAATAATCTCAAGCCATTCTGACCGAGGGAGCTGACATCCCTAATATCGACTGTGTTATTCTTGCCCGACCAACAAGGTCGAAGAAACGTGTTTTGCTCAGATGGCGCGTAAGAACTCTCAGTTTGAGCTCCCTTGCGCTGACGCTTATTCAGATCGGCAGAGGGATGAGATTGTCTCCTGCTACGGGCAAAGTGACTGCAGGATTATCGATTTTGTAGACAGTAATAACCGTGTCGCCGGTGTTATGTCAACTCCCACTTTATTTGGCTTAGATCCTTCGGAAATCGGTAGTATTATTGGTAAGTGCCTATTCAGTTTGGACCATGCGTCTGCTTACGCCTGACATAGATGAGAGTCTTGAAGACATGGAGGAACGTGCCAAAGAAGCGGCTTCAAGGCTTGACAGCGAGGACAACGTACCGGAACCAAAGACAGTCACCTACATCGATTACGATGACCCTCTCTCTTTCCTGAAGATGACCGAGGCTGCGGCAGAGCATCCACATATCTCAAAGTTGAGCAAACATACCTGGATCGCCATCGGTGAAGAAAAGTATATCTTGGAGTGTCTCAACAAGGGCCATATTTCTGTGGAATTTGTGCCTGAAGGTACATTTAACGGTCGTCAGATCGCGGCATGCTTATTCGTGTCCTAGATCCCGAACTTGGACCGCACTGGACGGCAGCTTACACGCCTGCTGCGATAGATCGCGCCACTGCGTTCGCTCTCAAAGTTTCTCCCTTCATGCGAAGCCGAAGGTTCTAACAGCACTCCGCCTCGACGAGGCTATCCGAGGCTGTGATACATACGCTCTCAACAAGGTTGTGCATGGACCTATGGCTCTTGGGTATGCCTCCCTGATTCCGCATTGACACGATCCGTTTCTCACAATCTCTATAGGCTGCTCAGATCCGCCAAATGGAGACACGCACCAGCCTCGGACAGTCAGAAAGCGTTCATTACGAAGAGATGGAAGGTTGACTCCGAGCTGGGGGATTCGGTTACTGTGCGCAAGGCGGAGCGGATCGCGAAACTCACGAAAGGCGAGGCAGCGAATATCATCAGTGGTCTGAAGCACGGCGCTATGGTAGGTGGCGCCCCCTCGCACAGTGGACCGTTCGGCTTATGCGTGAATGTTAGGCTTATCACCAGAAGAAGGCCAAGGCAGCGGCCAAGTCGAAGCAGCTGCAGTCGAAGGAGAAGGAGCGACGCTCGAGAGTAAACGTCTCTGTTGGACCTTTGCATGCCAATTGATGATTGGTATGTGCGCTGCCACTCTTTGAACGTAATTCTGAGCAGGTCCCAGCGTCTTAGATGCCATGCCACGGTCCCACTGACTCTGGACGAATATGTGAACAGCATTTACTCCCATAGGACATCGGCTTCTCCATTATCTACGAAGCATTTCGGGACGAGGTGGATCGACCTTTGGGTTCGCTCTTTGAATCCTATTTCATCAAGTACATACATGTTGAGATGATACAACCGATATCCCGCTGTCGACCAAGAAGTGCGCTATAACAATTACAATGCCGGGGTTTTCCCTATCCATTAGAGGGCGTGCAACGATGCCACAACCAAGCAGTACCTCTATCTCCAACACCGATTATTGTACTTCCATCATCAATTAAACGACTGAACACAAGATTCTCCACCTCCTGATCCTGAGTCCTCGCGTCTCTTCTCACAGGTCCCTTGCGCCATTCTCGAGGTAAACATATCTGCCAAGATTCAAGTTCAGGTAGTTGACGATCGGCTAGCTGGTCGGAAAGACTAAGTACGTCCTCTTTGGTGGCGTCAAAAGGAAGCGGTTGCCGTCGCTGGAATTTGGAGACATTTGCGGCGTGTATAACATTGGCATGTTGGCCCGGATATGTCACCAGAACCAGCGAATCGTGGCGCGGACTTTTGAATAGGGACATTCGCGCCGGGGCGCGGTTTTCGGTGGCACGAGCAAGCGAATAAATTGAGAGGAACTGAAATGCCGCTGCGAAGCCAGATTTCGTGAGTTCAATGAACGTCCTAAAACAAAATGGGAACGTACAGCTCTCTTGATAGTCCTGAATAGTGACTTAGAAATGAATGCTTAATAAGAATATGAGCTGGACGTACCGAAGGACACCCTCGTAAGACGTCCTGCTTGCTATGGTCGTACGGAAAGAAGCGCTTCCGACCTAGCCACTTCCACAGGCAGACGGTACCTGCCTCCGTGTAGGTTTCTGAAGAATCCGTTGCGGGGTTCTCTCCGACTCTAGATATTGCATCTCGGCGCATGAATGCGGGTGCGCTGTATGATATGAGTATCTCATCGTCGGATGTATCATCCCGTAGCCTAAAGAGAGTGAGTGTTTTCAAACAAAAATTTAAACCGCGAAAAGCATACCACGAAACGGAATGAACGCGGGCCTTGTGTATACGGCTGCTACTGAAGAGCGGCTTGTCCTCGCGGAGGAGTCGCTCGCCGGTGAGCTTCAGCGCATTCGGCACATACCAGATCTTGATAACACGATCGAGCTAGAGCGGTATTAGGTCAAGCTGCGATGTACTACATACGGAAGCGCACCCCACATGTTACAATCAAAGGAAGCTTGGGGTGAAATTCCTGGCAATGACCAAGTCAATGCGATGCAAGAAACTGCGAATGAGAGACGTACGGCGTTGAGAACATCACCGTTATGTCCGCCAGCCTGTCCGCCTACGAGAACACAGACGCAGCATCCAAGACCGCCTTTCCTGGGGAAGCCTTCACCCTCTGTCATATCGAGACCGTGCGCTGGACCAGCCATGCTGGGCCGTCTACTTGGTGGCCAAGGGGGATTCCTTGGCTTCTGCTTGGGCCCAAGGTCGAGTCGATAGATGCGAGTGGTGAAATCGCGGGAGGTGGAGCAGAAGATTTGAGGATACACAGGATGTGTGTTCAGAGATGTGATTGACTAGACTATGATCATTAGCGTCGTTTATACAAACGATCGTGATCGTACTTACGCCACCGTGACCGCGAAGCTCCGTGACTATTTTGCCAGTATGTGCGTCGTAGATGTAAATGAGACGCGCATAGGCCAAGACGATGTATAGAGCGGGTTCCTCTCCTGGCTTCAGAACCCATGTAGCCTGTACATGATCAGTGGCTATAAGAGTGTGGTCATCTGCAGGTGCCTATCGAAAGAATCAGCCTCGCAGACAGCAATGCGCGAAATAAAACTAACCTCGGGAATCTTGAGACATAGCATGGGCTTTTGAGTAAAGTCGCGTGTGTGGACCAGACGCGCACTGGTCTTTCCAACGAGGATAACCGCGTCCTCAAAGTACCATATCAGCTTATCCCAGTAGGATGGGTCAACAACGTGTTTAGAGTGAGAATGCCACAGGTCGTCAAGCGAGCCGCGCGTCCATGGAAAGGCCACAGCGTCGTAGCACTTGCCGCGCCAACTCTTGTGAGCCTACAACAGGATTGATGAGATACCGTGACCTACTTGGTCAAAGCCAACATCAAAGTTCCTTACAGGCATCTTCCCTACGATTTTGTACGGAGGACTAGACGATGGATCAAGAAACCACGGTAGCATACTGGACGCCAATTTCGCGCGCGACCTAAGGTCAGGACGAACTGGCAAGGACAAAATTTGTGACCGAGGATTGGCCCACCAACAAGTGTCTTTGTTTGGCATCGGCGTCCCGACCAAGCTCAGTGATCAGGTTCCCGACTCGTCTCCCCAAGTCAACCCATCTACATGGCTGCCGAGTTCGAGCGCAAAGATCCTCTCTCCAAAGGCACACAGCTCGGCGTGCAGGGCGCCGCGGTCGGAATCATGGTCAGCGCGCTGCGCAACGCGCTCGGCTCGCATACACAGGGCGCCTCCGGTGTGTTGACACGGACGGGGGCACCATAGGCCTGTTCGGTGCGTAACGGCGTCCTACATCTCCACTGCTATCGAACAGCATTGCCCGCAGCTGCCGTCGGATTCACCTTTGCATATGCGGAGGCCTTTGTCGCGAACCAGCGGGAGACGGACGATGCGTGGAACGGTGCGACCGGTGCATGCGCCGCGGCATTCTTGGGTGGCCTGCGCAGTGCGTTGTAACCCCAATAAATCGCCTTAACCAGATGCTGATCTCTCCTTTAGCGAAATCATTACCTGTTGCAGTCACTGGTTGCGCTGTCATGGTGCCATAGTGGGGGATACGACCTGGTTGGCAAACTGCAGCCCTCATCAGAAGATGTCATGGAGAGACGAAAAAAGTTCTTCAAACACCCGCCAGACTTTGGTGTAGACTCGCGCGCTCGTTCGGAATAAACTCTTTCGCTGTCAATGCAATATACTATTACTAGAATCAAGCGCTAATGAATGCCAAAATCGAAACCCAAGAATTCGTGTCACTCGTCTTCACTCGGCGGCCTCAAAGCGTCGTACTTCTCCTTGATCACTACATGGTGCTGGGCATGGAACTCGGCCCAAGTCGCCATCGATTTACATGTCGTCTGCTCACGACATCAGATGCTGTCTGCACACAAACTGGGGAAACTTGCCTGAGCTGTCAAATTGGCCCAAATGGATTCATCGTCCCCTTCCAAGGCGTCCCCTCCATTGACGAAGAAGTCGACCACGGTATTGATATCATCCTCCAAGGTGGAGGCATGAGAAACCTTCTGCTTCTTCAATGAAGAGGACGGAATGGATGGCTTCTCTTCATCTGGCGGCGGAGCGGATGTCGTTGCCGATTTTGCTGCCCTCTTCCTGAAATCAACGCCGCCGCGCCTCTGAAGGATGGAATAAGTTCCTTGATTATATTCTACCATGACGTGGTTCTGCCAGGACCCGACAGGATGGTGTGGCATCTATATAGTCTTCGTGAGCTGCTTGAGTAGGATTAAAGCAACGAGAGGGACCTTTTTGTAGAGCGCTTTGGCCATGCGTTGATTTGACATTTCCGGGTCGCGCCTGTATAGAATGGCGGCATACTTTTGCGCGTAATCCTTCTCCTCATCCGTGAAGCGATACTTGCCCCCGCCGTATATAACACGCGTGTGTTCCCCAGGAGGACTGGGAGATCGCAAGTCATCCGGCCATGTGTCGCGATCAATAGGTGAGCCTTCGCGCTTGACACTCTTCCGACGAATACTAGGCGGCTCTATCGTAGAATCTTTAGACTCTGGTGCTTTCGATGGCCCAGCCTGCTGCTTCTGTTTCTCCTTCAACGTCGCCTTGGATGGTGTTTTCCGAGCTGCGTCCAGTTTTATCGACACTTTACTATCAAAAACGCTGGTAGTAGACGTCTTCCAAGAACTGGAACTGGACTCTGGCTTCTTCGTCAAAGTCCTGTCCTGCTTTTCCCGTTTGACCTTGACGCTAGAGGGCACTTCGATAAGGTAGTCGGTGTAGTCCACGATCTCCCCGGCAGCAACACAAGCCTTGACAAATTTGGCGGAAAGGGTGGGTATGTTTTTCCAAGACAGCGCGCGCCATGAAATTGACCGTGTCTTTGGCCTCCTGCGTATTCAAGATTACATAGTCTGCCTTTTCGACAGCTGAAACAATGACGCCGCCGTTTTTCTGTGAATTGAAGATTAATTTTGAGTTGAAAAGATGACAAGAGCAATATAAGTACCTTGATGATCGAAGTAAGCTCGCTGCGCCGGTGAATACCCAGCTCCACGAAAAAGGTTTTCGGGGTTCGACCAGCGTCGAAGATTTTCGCTGGGGTGTGTGGCCTTGAAGGAGTGGAGACCCTAGAAGTACTCGCGCTGGGCTGTTCCGAAGACCGTGGTGTCTCTTTGTCTTTACTCTTGGACTTCTTCTTCACCACCCTTGAATTTGCACCTTTCTTTGGCAAGGGAGAACTCGACGGCTCGATCTTGGGCGTAGGGACCGACGCGTCAGGTAATCCTGTATGACTTTCAGAGAAGCCGGGCATCGACATCGACATGTCAGCCATACCAGGCATGCCAGTCTGAATCCCCATAGCCATTGGATTGAACATGCTTGGCATGAACATGTTTGGAGTCATCCCGTTCATCATCGGCATTCCAACAGCGCTCGTATCATTTGACGGTAACATTCCAGGCATTCCGTTAGGCATTCCGGGCATGCCATTCGCCATGCCGAACATGGGTTGTTGTTGTTGAAAGCCTGAGAACATAGCTGGATTTGAGAAGGCCAGGTATTGCATAAACATCATTTGATTATAATTCATGTCCTGAGATTGCGGTATTGGCATGTTTTGCGAGGCATTGAGGTTCATCATGGTATTCGGGGTATTCGGTGTGGCGGGAGCGTGGAATGATGAAGGTTCCGAAGGTACAGGTTGAGAAGATGTAGAAGCAGTGGGCTGAGACGGAGCATCGGAGAAGTTTATCGGAGGAGGCATTCCAGGAGAAAAACGCGAGTTACGGCCTGAAGCACTTGGTGTGTGATCTCTAGCTGCAGGCACTGAGTCGGAGCGTTTAATAACAACGGGTGGTGTCTGGCGAGGAGTGGGTAAAGGACTTCTTGCAGGGGCGTTAGCACGACAGTAGAGACAACGGAATGGTCATACATTTCGACATGCGTTGACGGCCCTTCACCATCCATAGTTGGAGGCAGAATAGGCTTTCCGTCATGCTTCAACAGACACCCTGCCCAGCCATCCGCCTCACCGAGAACACGACCTTGAGTTATGCATTTCTCAAGCCAACGGTAGTCCAAAGTGGCCACGCTGTCACTCCAGTCCCTTACGAATTGGAGTCCCGTATACGCGTCGTTTTTGACGAGAATTATTTTAGCTTGGCCGGGCTGTCTGGCGTTGACTCCGCCGTGTTTCTTATAGGACGTTCTGAGAATAGTTTGATGTTTACCAACCTGTTTGCATACCTTGATCGTACGGCAGAGCCTGGCGGAATCGAGCTCGTTGGGATCCACGAAAATAGGGAGTGCTGTTCCGGTCTCATCGCGTAACAGTGGTACTTTTGCCTCTTGAACGACTGACTGCACTTGCACCGGCTCAGAGGCTACAGAGCCTTTCTGCTCTGGCTCAGTCATTGAGGAGATGAAGGGAGAGACTGAAATCTGATCTTGACATGTGACTGATCCAACAATAATGGACAAGGTGCAAGTCCTCAAAAAGGTCTTGCAGGAAAACAATTGGACTACATTTGCCATGCTTATTGATATATCTCCCAGTTGACAATAGCTTCCGGATGTGTCCACGAGATACATTAGAGGCCTTGCTGGTCATTGTAGATGCAAAGGAATACTGCATAACGGCATAATGTACATGGCTCGAAGACATAATGCATACAGTGCAAAAGAACACCCCACAAAGCACCGCTTAACGGTAACTAGCATGCTTGTCAGAAAATGGATACAGCACAGACATGAAGGAACAAACCTCTTTTGCCTGCGAGCACGGGCACCAGGACCACCGAACTTCTTGGGCTCCATCCGTCTGGGGTCCGCAATGAGCAGTGTCCGGTCGTAGGCAACGAGCTTCTTCTTCAATTCCATTGCGCTGTACGCGTCGACGTATTTGGCGTAGTAGGCGACGATGGCCTTGGCGATGGCCTGTCGGATCGCGTACACCTGCGAGGTGTGTCCTCCACCTTTTACCCGCACACGGATGTCAAGCACGGTGAATGCGTCCTCGCCAGCAACAAGGACGGGCTCGTACACCTTGAGACGTAGCATCTCGGGTTGGACGAGGTGGATGGGGGAGCCATTAACACGGATAAGCCCACGGCCTTCCTTGGCGTGCGCGACGGCGGTCGCTGTCTGCAATCCACAATGAGCCTCGTCGTCGCCGTCGTTCTGATAAATGTCCCGCCCACCTTCTTTTTGCCGAACGTCTGGACGGCCTTTGTCGTTGAAGCCATTTTTATGAGAGAAAAGCCGATAAGTCGCGGCTAGGTGGGTGTCTGGGAGGGATGATAAGTGAGCCGACGTCGAGCGCAACAGCGAGCGGGCTACCTTGATCTTGGAGATTTTGCGAAGATGGCTGTGCTAATCGAGTGGCTTGTCCTGGCCTCGCCCAACTAGCTAGTTACGGCCGGAAACTGCCGCAGAGCGCTGACTAAGCTCATCTACTTTCCGACTTCCACTTTCGAACGAAGGCGGGCAATGATTCGAACACTGGGACGCGTATGTTTCTACTTTCCAACATGGATTCAGTACTTGTCTAAGCTTCGTCTCTATAGAGGTCGCCTCGGACCTTACTCAAGAGGGTCCCAGAGCCCAAGAGCGCTCGGGCGCCTACGGAGCAGACGACGACGCCATTAGAGGGCACTGCTTCGTCTGCAGATGGTCAGTTTGCCTTCCCTCAGTTACAATGCTCGCTGACACGACATCAGTGGACAGCCCCATTGCTCCCGTCTATGTAGAGCTTACTGCCCCATTCCTTCCCCAACCGACAGACCCCAAACCGTCGGAGACCATCCTCGCGCTCGACCCTACCGTCTTCAGACATCCCGTACGACGCGACATTCTCCATCTGTGCATAGTCCACCACCGCGACGCCACCCGCCAAGGTTCCGCAAGCACCAAAACGCGTGGCGAAGTCGCTGGATCGGGCAAGAAAATCCGCCCACAGAAGGGCAGCGGTCGCGCCCGTCTCGGCGACGCGCAGAGTCCCATGCTGCGCGGTGGAGGTGTCGCGTTCGGTCCGAAACCCCGCGATTTTAGCACAAAGCTGCCGCGCAAGGTCATCGACATGGGCATGCGCGTCGCGCTGAGTCTCAAGGTCAAGGAGAACGAGTTTGGCGTCATGAGCCAGATGCAGTGGGACCTCCCCAAGACGGGTCTCCTTACCAAGCGGCTAGAAGAGTTACGTTTATCTGAGACGTTGTTTGTGACGGGCGCTGAGCAGGTACCCGATGCTCTGAGGCTCGCGATACGCAACATCCCAAAAGTGACGGTCATGCCGGTGAAGGAGCTCAAAGTCTTCGACCTGCTCAAATGGCGACGACTAGTCCTCGATACCCAGGCTGTTGACGCGTTAGAGCATAATCTTGCCAGGCAGCCACCTCGAGCCACTGCAGCTGCTCTCTGATTCCTTTACTCGTACTTCATTTAGGCACAATGGTAGTTTCATTCAATCAAGCAATAATATCTCAATTCAACGTCTCGGAGGTTCAAAGCTACAACACAATCCTAATCGTATTACGACTTGGATCCTACAGGCTACAAATTACGGTGAACAGTTGAGTGAACACCGCCATTACATGTTGAATACAGGTAAACACAGCGCAGCCCAGTGACTATCCATGGCGGACAGTTGAGTGAACGCCTCCATTATAGTTATGTTGAATACATCTAGTACAACCGTCCATTTCGGCTTTTATCCAAAACGCCACAAAGCGCTTTACGCCAATAAGCGAGTAAGGATGTTCGCGGGTTGGCACTGATGACTGCCCGCAACTGGTTGATATCCCTCGGACTGACTTGAGCGATATCTGCCATCAAGTAGGCAATATCTCCCTTGGAATCGGAGTATTGCTTCTCGACGTTATATGGAGAGAAAGCCTCGTTGACAGCGCGAAGAACACCAGGCTGGTTCTTATGGACGTGGCAGACACGAACATGGTCGCCTTGTTCGGCTGTGATAGGGCGCAGGTCGACTTCTGGAAAGTTGACGGCGCCGAGGGTGGAACCGTAACCGAGATAACGAGAGAGCGCTTGGGAGACTTCCTCTCCGATCATGCGCTGGGCCTCTTCTGTCGAGCCGCCAATGTGAGGAGAGAGGATGACATTGGGAATGTTCCGAAGTGTGGACGCCCACGCATTGAGCTGGTCATCGAAAGGTGCACCATTGGAAGCGGGTTCCGACGGGAAGACGTCGATGGCTGCACCAGCCAGCTGACCGCTCTTTAAAGCATCAACAAGGGCGGGTATATCGACAACCTTTCCACGAGCGTTGTTAATGAGGTAGGCGCCCTTTTTCATTCCGGCGAGCTCCTGCTTCGAGATCATATTGATTGTCTCGGGAAGCTCTGGGACGTGGAGAGTCACAAAGTCTGATTCTGCGAGCAGGGTAGCAAGCGAATCAACTTGGCGCGCCGAACCCAGAGGCATGAGATTAATGACGTCGTGGAAGAGAACGCGCATGCCGAAAGATTCAGCGAGGACGGAGAGCTGGGAGCCAATGTGGCCATAGCCGACAATGCCGAGGGTCTTGCCACGGACTTCCCAGCAGCCCTTGGACTGCTTGTTCCAGATACCGGTGCGCAACTCGTAGGCGCGTTCAAATAGCTGACGCGAGAGAATGACGAGCTCTGACATGACAAGTTCGGCAACGGAGCGCGAGTTGGAAAACGGCGAATTGAAGACGGGAATTCCAGCTTGTGCGGCGGATTGCAAATCTACCTGGTTGGTACCAATGCAGAAGCAGCCGATGACAAGGAGCTATAGCATCAATCAGACCGTATTCTTTGAATTGTTGCAGAACTGTTCACCTTTGTAGCGGCCTTGAGAACACGGGCAGTAATTTTTGTTTTGCTACGGATACCAATGGCATGGTAGGCCCCAATCTTCTCTACGAGCTCGTCCTCGGACATTGCTCGAGTGAAATGATCGACGGTGTAGCCTTGGGTGCGGAATGTAGAGACAGCATCCTGGCTGATGTTTTCAAGAATGAGGAGACGGAGGTCCTCATTTTCGACAGGGTGTAGGACCTTTGAACGCGCAACGTCGAGGTTTTCCTGACGACGGAAGCTGCCAAACCTGTCGTGGATGGTGGTCGTCGCGGACGGTGAGACGGATGCACCG